>MCJB01049614.1:0-39360 GCA_002018475.1 Nicotiana obtusifolia
AAATATTTATTTATTTATGTACATGTACTATATATTATATATGTACATATACACTTACTGTATTTATACATTTACTATATTTATATATATATACTGTCTTTATATATTTATACGTGTACATATACTATATTATGTATGTACATATTTATTTATGTAGTTTATTATACAATACACTCTATATATATCAAGTTATGTATATAATATATTATAAGGTATATATATATATTGTATATTGCAAAATACACTCTACAATACACTTAGTATATGAAATAAACTTAGTATATATACTACACTTAGTATTCATGCTTATACATGTAATCATGTTCTTATATATGTATTCATGTTCTTACATATGTATAGTTATATATATATATATACATATTGTATTGTATATATATAAATAAAACTGTATAATATATTTATATAAATAAATATAGTATATATATATATATATATAATGTATTGTATATATATATAAAACTGTATAATAAATATATATAACTATATATATATATATATATATATATATATATCAAGGTATATATATATATATTTTAGTAATATATTTATATACTTTGATAAAATATTAACATATTAGCGACCACCTTTGGTCGCTTATGTCCCAGAAAATTTCCCATCTGTAAAGCGACCAAAGTTGGTCGCTAATTTAATTTCTGATTAAATTTAATATTCAAACATAGCGACCAACTACGGTCGCTTATGTCCCAGAAAATTTCCCATCTGTTAGGCGACCAAAGTTGGTCGCTAAATTAATTTCTGATTAAATTTAATATTTAAAAATAGCGACCAATTACGGTCGCCTATGTCCCAAAAAATTTCCCATCTGTTAAGCGACCAAAGTTGGTCGCCGATTTAATTTCTGATTAAATTTAATATTCACCATTAGCGACCACCTTTGGTCGCTTATGTCCCAGAAAATTTTCCATCTGTTAAGCGACCAAAGTTCGTCGCTAATTTAATTTCTGATTAAATTTAATATTCAAAAATAGCGACCAACAAAGGTCGCTTATGTCCCCCGAAAATTTTTCATCCCTTAGCGACCAACTTTGGTCGCCAAAGTTGAACGTGGGTCCAGTTGAGCGACCATATTTGGTCGCCATTTTTGAATTTTCTTTGACCAGCATTGTTTGACCAGGCCGGTCAAAATGTTGAACAAAAGGGCGACCAACTTGCGTCCTATTTTGGTCGCTATAGGCTTTGGTCGCTAAATTTTGGTCTCTATTTTCCTGAATTCTAGTAGTGGTACGGCATTAATATATCATTGTTTTTAAAAGATATGTATATTTATATATAAAAATTTTGTCGAACTTTACGGGTGCGGATAACCCCTCTCGGTATAGCATAGGTCTGCCGCTGATACAGACACACTACGAGAAACGGACAAATTGACTAAATTATTGACACTAGACTACAAGTCATTCCTAAATTAATTACTAATTTCTGAGATAATTTATAAATAGTTATAGTAGAACCGTAATTATTAGTTGTAATTAAACTATATCTATACGGATACAGCTATTCATATATACTACAAGAAATGGACAATTGACAAAAATACCAAGATTTGTTTCAACTTTCAAGTAAGATATGTGGTGCCATAATGCTAAAGTAGTTTTTAGTACGGGGCACTTGTGATTTCAATCCCCATCAGTGGTGACACACACAACTTTTCAATTTAATTTTATTGATACGACCTTGATTTCACGTACGCTCAAAGTCACCATTTGGAATAACTAGATAAAGGTTTCACAACCACAAATATTTGCATGTTATTCATTTTTGGTCTAAATCAAGAGAGTTATTAGTGATTTACAGGAGCATCAGCCAAACCCCTCCGTGAAAAAGAAACCAAAAGATAGAAGAACGAGCATATATATATTTGAAAGTCGCTTGTGTTTTCTTTAGCAAATTATCCTTCTGTTATTTGATAATTCGATCATTTCTACAGTTAAAATCGCATATTTTATTTAAAACAATATTTTGATGAGGCATAATAAATATTTCATATTTGAGACTCTTGCTTTCAGATTTGTACAGCTTTCTTCTTTTCTTTTTCCCTTTTCTCCCTGGTCACATATTTATTTTATATTGACTGTGACACTGAAAAATGAGAATCAAATAACTGCCAGTATATATTATATAAACCGATAAAGTATAAATGACTAACCGATAATGTTCTAAACCCACTCGTGCACTACGTTATTGGGGTGAACGGGATAAAGTGGCACTAGAGTAAAGCGCTTTTTATTTGCTCCGAAAGAAAGAGTAAAGACATCAGTCTTTTTCTGTATCATATTATTAATACAATAAATATTGCATTAAAAAGGTACAATATTATTCACACTGCACAGCGAACAACATATACATGACATAGAAGTAAAACCCTTACATCAAACGGAAGACACTCTCTCTCTTACACACTGATTATTAGAGGATAGAGCAAGCACACGAAGCTCATAACTTACATTTTAGAAGAAAACAAATTAAAATATTATGAGAAAATTAGAAGAAATGATGTTTCTTCTTTCCCTCAGCTTCCTCTTCTTCTTCCTTGGCTTCCTTCTTTTCGTGGTGCTCATGAAATGCAAATCCACCTGACCCAACTGCAGCAGCAGCTGCTATCTCTTCTTCTATCTGGTGTTTGTGTGCATGCTCTGGATCTTTCTTTTCCTTGTGCTTCTCATGCTGAAATTTTCATACCAAAATATGGAGGAAACAAAACGGAGCAGTTAACTGTATTCATCTTTCTAGATGACTCATTGATAGTGTAAATTCTTTTTACAATATCTAGAGTAAAAATTAAACTTTTCTTGAAATAATTGACTCATAAATATTTGACTATGAGTCTATTTTAATCCATTCTAGTATTCCCTCCGTCCCATTTTACGTGATACTCTTTTCTTTTCAGTAACAATTCAACTTTAAAATTCTTCTTTTATTCTTAATGAGATGATTCCTAGCCACACAAATTTTTATGAATTATTTTAGACCACAAGTTTTAAAAAAATTTCTTTATTTTTTAAATTTCGTGCCTAGTCAAACACCTTCACATAAACAGGACGACGGAGGGAGTAGTAATTTCTCTTATTCTCTTGGCTACTAATATCAATTTTTATGAAAATCATATATTTTCTAGACAACTAACAAATTGTTCAATGACTTTTATGAGACAACAAATAATTTTGTGACTTAGCTGATATAATAGGTAAAGTTCAATGACTAATTTAACTAGATAACATAATTTTGTAACTTTACTGATACGACAAAGTAAAATAAAACCATGGTATGAAAAATTACCAAGGCAAAGGCACCAGCAGCAGCAGCCCCAAGCTCTCCCACGTGTTCAAGATGCTTGTGGTGCTTTTTCTCTTTCTCATAATCTTCACCAGTTTTGGCTTCATCAGTAGTCTCTTCAAAATTAGTGGTCTCAGATGAGTAGGCAGCTCCTTTTCCATAGGTATCTCCTTCACCATAATTAGTTTTCTCTCCATAGGTAGTTTCAGATGGAGTATCTCCATAGCCACTCTTGTTTTCATAGCCACTATCTCCATAACTAGTCTTATTTTCATAGCCACTATCTCCATAGCTAGTCTTGTTTCCATAGCCACTATCTCCATCGCTAGTCTTATTTTCATAGCCACTATCTCCATAGTTACCTCCCTCACCATAACTAGTTTTCTCTCCATATCCACTTTCTCCATAGCCAGTTTTCTCACCATATTTGTTATCCCCATAGTTATCTCCCCCACCATAACTAGTTTTCTCACCATATGTATTCTCTCCGTAGGTAGTTTTTTCAGTCTCACCACCATATGGAGTTTCTCCATAGGTAGTTTTGTCTTCATCCTTGTCCTTGTGGTGGAAGAGACCGAAGTGGTGCTTCTTCTCTTCAGCCATTTTGGTGATAAATGTGATGGTAGATGAGTTTTGAAAAAGTAGTAGTACAAGATACTTGGGTGCTGTTGGGATGTTTTCTCTAGTTAATATTGGGTGGTATTTATAAGCGTTATAGCTAGCTAGCCTATGAGTTTGGAACTTGAGTTAGTTGATGTGGGGACTAATTTGTTTGTCCAGTGACCGTGTGTACGACTTCTTATCCAATGTTCGCACCTCTTTGCATGAAGGAAGTTTATTACGTAGATTTTTCAATCCAACTGGCGAAAATCGACGAATGCTTAATTGTTATGCCGACGTGATACATGACTCGCATGCATATTCATTTATTGAGTTTTAGTGAGACAAATTTTATTTTCGTCATTAACTGCTTTAACTACGTATGATATATACGATACGAATAATTTAAAACCTCTCTGCTGCCCATTTTTTCTAGCTAACTGTTTATCTTAAATTTCGGATAACAATTGAATTTATACGTGGTTTTAAGGATACATAGTCTAATTTGATATAAATGATGAATAATATAATGAAAGTTAAAATTAAGAGATATATGAAAAGAACGCAAACCACCCGAGTTAGACACTCTTAGTCGTTGGCTGATCTTTCTTGCGCAGAAACTGATTATAATAGAAATTGGAACAAGTTAATGATAAAACAATTCAAGAGAACAATATATCAATGTCTTTCTTTTTATTGATGATTGGTCAAGTGCCTGGCAAATAATTCAACCCTCCCTTTATATAGTAGGGAGGTCGTACATCTGGTGCAACTCTATACAAGGTAAAAATCTCCGCACAAGGTAAAAAATCTCCTGATTTGCTAATTAAGCGGTTCTATTTATTTGTGCCGAGATTCCCGCCGCGATGTTCGTCCTATTACGGATATTCTGGCTTTCCATCATTTAGGTTTAATGATCTTCCCTCGGATATTTTTGGAGTCAGGATCGATTTCGTGTTCCGTTTCGATGAAGCTCGGGTTCAATCTTCGACCCTACGCATTCCGAACCCGATCTGTCTTGCAATAGTTGAACTCGATGTTAACCATATAGAGTCGAGCCCGATTTCGACCACATATAGATGGGCCTGACTTTGACCGTATGCAGATAGTCCCCTTGTTTTTTGAAGAATAACGACGAGAAACGATATGAGCCTCAGATTCTCTTCATACAGGATTCCAATTCTCACTCTGATAAGTGACGATGAGCTTATGACATACGCGATACGAAAATTGAAAACGTCCCATCAGAAAAACCCTTTAAAGCATTAAGTGTGTGTCAGTAGGCGTTCTGTCGCTTTGGGATGCAAACCGCCGTTTTGAGAGACTATAAATACCCTCATTCACTCTTTGTATTCAAATGTTTGTGCTCTTTTATAAAAACTACATCGTTCTTATCTTCAAGACCTCATGCCTTTTAGTTTTCTGAAAATACTTCACAAGCTATCTTCAGGTTATATTTCCTTCACATCTGTATCTTTTTATTTCTTCATCTGTTCAACAATAATGGCAAAGACTTCGAAATCCGTTCCTCAAAGAGAAACTCCCTCTTCCTCTCAACCTGCTGAGGACGTTTCGCCTGTCGTCATTGAGGAACCTACAGCGGAGCCCCCTCTGAAGGCGTTTGTACCAACCGGGTGTTCAACCGGAGCCAATTTCAAGGTCGTTCCTCAATACCGGGCCGATGCGAACCAGTCACGAGATACATTTGTTCAATTACCGACAGACTTCTCGAAAAAGTCAGGGAAGATTGTAACTGGATCGACAAGTATGTGGTGGTTCCTGCGCTGAAGAAGCAATCACTATCCACGTGAAGGGTTTTTTAAGTGTTTACACTTATCCCTTCATGTTGGGCCCTTTGGAACAGGTCATTATTGTCTTTTGCAAAAGGTACGAGGTGACCCTGGGCCAAATTCATTCTTCTTTCTGGAGGATAGTCATCCTTCTTCGTTTTCTTGTAGACAAGATCGAGGGGTATCCTTTCACCGTCGATCATCTCATGCGTTTGTACAGTCCTCGACTCTACTGGGGGGGTTGATAAAACTTGCACGTTGGGCAAGCAAAGCCCCGTTCTCAAGTATTGATGAGGATCGGGATCGAGGTTGGTTGGGTCAATTTGTTCGAGTGAAAACATCGGACCTAATCCCGGCTGAGGATATGCCATTTCCTGAGAAATGGAACATGAAGCGTAAGTGTAGCCCTGCTTATCAATTTGTTTACCGTTCTCCCTTTCGCCCTTCCACTTATCAATTTTATATGGCGCAGTTGTTTCTTGGATGCCGGATGCAATTCCTCATCTCAAAGAATGGGTCAAGGGGATCGTAAACCAAAGACCATACTGCAAGTGCGCATGGCGCAAGCTTTTGAAAGGCCGGTGGGAGGCCCGACTTCATGGTGAGATAAGTTACATTCGAGCTTAATTCTTTATGCTATCAATTTCTAACTTGTTTTGCCTTTCTTTTGCAACTTTGTCAAAGGATGTTGAGATGAGACCTCCACCCGTGGGGGATGATGTTCCCAGCGAGCCCCTTGTTTCGAAACAGGATAAAGAGAAGAAAAAAAAAGAGGCCCCAAGTTCATCAGACCTCGGAAAGAAGCGACCGAGGAAAAGATTGGCTCGTAAGCCCAAGGGGAGTGCTAGTGATCGAGTATTATCTTCAGACTCGCTACGTCGATTGAGGGATGAATTTGAGGAGGAAGAAGAGGATTTTGACCTTGTGTCTAGTGTGCCGCCACAATCTGAAGGGCGAGGGGTCTCCGAACTAGGGGTTAGTGAAGCGGATCTTCGCCAAGTTGGGGGACCCCAGATGGAGACAAGAACTGGGGCTTCCCCAGATACGAGGAGAGCACCGCTGAGAGTCTTGGGTCCGATTGAGATGATTGATTCGCCCTCTTTCTTGGAATCAACGTTCAACGAGGCCCAAATGGCAAAAGAACGTTCCCCGGACGGAGATCATAGATTGAAAGAGCCTTTCTGTGGTTTTTACGATAGTGTGGATTCGACGTCCGCAGAAGATGTTCTTGGGCTCGGTAATTTAAAGGTACAGAGGAAGAGCTCATCCACCGACACAAGCGGGATTTCATTCAGTCCAAAATTGGTCGATCGATTTCCCGCACCGAGCGCTTCCCTTATCGAAAACGATCCATATCTTTCACCATTCTCGGGGTGGCCAGTTATCTTCGGTGCTTAGTAACCGAGGAGGATCAGGAAAAAATGAATGAGGTGGATGCGCCTTGCCTGTTAAATAAAGCTCAACAGGTGATGAATCGGGTAACTTCCATTAAGCTCTATTCGATGTCCTTTGTTATGTACTTTAAAATTTCAAGTAATCATAACATCTTCCTTTATGCTTGCAGGCCTTGGTACTTCACCATGAAGCTTTTCTCCGATTCTGGGAAGAGCGAAACGCTACGAACGACTTGAAGGGGAGATGATGAACCTCCGTGCCGAACTGGAGCTTACCGAAAAGGACAATGCTGGCTTGGTCGAGCAAGTAGAGCAAAAACTTGAGCAGATTAATCAGCTTCGATTTGAAATAAGTGTGGTTAGAGCTGAGGCTGACGAGTGGAGGAGCAAGATGGATCGGCTGGCCTCGAAAAAGAGACATTTCAGGCACAGTTAGCTTCAGCAAGGGCTTAGCTTAGAGAGGAAAAGGAGAAAGTCGAGGCTCAAACCAGGAATACCGACGAGCTCCAATCTCGGATCAGCACGGTTATCTCAGATCGAGATAATATGGCTAAAGAGCTAAAAACGGCCAAGTCGAAAGTTGTTGTGGTCAAAGCCGAAGCTGATGAACTGGTGGCTCAGTATAAGGCCGATGCTGAAGCTGCTCAAGATCAATCAAGGAATATGGTTGACCATATGAGGTGGAAATCTCGCTGACTTGTCCTTGAAGAAATTCATGCTCGAGGCTTTGATTTATCGGCGGAGACCAAAGATGCCAAGATAGCCGAAGCCGAGGCCAAAAAATTAGCCTTTCCGGAGGAGGATGATTCCGAGGATTCAGTCGGATCTGAAGAATGAGACGACCTCGGAAATCCTGATATCGAGGTGGGAACCAGTTGAGACCAAGTCGCTCCTGACCGAGTTTTATCTTTTTCTGTGTTTAATGTTATGTATCGAGGTTGCTTGATTTTGTAAAAGGGATTTTTGATGTATATATGTAAAGCTTTCTTTTTGCAACTCTCAGAATACCTTAGCCCTCGAATACTATTGTAAAGCTTTCTTTTTGCAACTTTTGAAATACTTTAGCCCTCGAATACTATTAACTCGGTATGGCCTTAACCTTTTAATTTGGGGGGTTGCCTAATAGGTCTTATATTCCCTCGAGTTCTGGTAATTCTAAATACCTTAACCCTCGAGTTCTATTAACTCGAAACGGTTTTAGTTTTTTAATTCGGGGTTTGCCTAATAGGTCTTATTCCCCTCAAGTTTGTAACTCGAAACGACGTTAGCCTTTAAAGTTCGGGGTTTTCCTTAATAGGTCTTATATCCCCTCGAGTTCTGTTAACTCGAAACGGCCTTAGCCTTTAAAGTTCGAGGTTTGCCTTAATAGGTCTTATATCCCCTCGAATTCTGTTAACTCGAACCCTTAGCCTTTAAAGTTTGGGGTTTGCCTTAATAGGTCTTATATCCCCTCGAGTTCTGTTAACTCGAAATGGCCTTAGTTTTTAAAGTTTGGAGTTTGCCTTAATAGGTCTTATATCCCTTCGAATAAGTTTTTATTTCGGACAAAAGTCCCCGAGTGAGAGAGTGGTTATTCGAACTAAAGTTAAAGTGGCCCTTCGGCTCGTTTGGTCGGAAACAGGACGTTTGTATACAAAGACTTCTCTTTATTCTTGTTCATAATAGTAATAGATGTGTACGATTTGTTTTAGGGTTCGATCAATCTATTTGGGCACGGTTCATTTGACCGTTTGGCCCTTACATTGAATCTTATTGATCTTTAACCCTCTAATCCTTAAAATATCTTTCCGAGCTAAGGTGGCCCCCAGTATTTGGGGTCGATTGAAGATAGGCCTCGAATACTGTCGTCACCGATTTGCTATCGGCCTTCGAATATAAGTTAGCACGATTTACTAGTTGCCTCATTAAAAACATTGCCGTAAAACCCATTTTGGGACAAAACCGGTTCAAGGAATAAAAAGTGCAACGCGTGCTTTCAGACCTAATATCTCGTATAGCCCCCCGTTTGATACCTGCAAATTTTAGTTCGTAACGCAAACAAAAATAAAGAACATGGCCGTATCTTAGCAGTAATACCGTTTTAAGTGACTTATATTCCAGTTGTTTGGTAGTTGTCTACCATCCACTGTTCCGAGCTTGTAGGATCCCTTTCTGGTGATTTTAATGATACAATAAAGTCCTTTCCAGTTTGGTCCCAGCTTCCCTTCATTCAGACTCCGTGTGTTTGGTGTAACCTTTCTTAGTACTAAGTCCCCAACGTTGAAGTATTGAAGGTTGGTCCTTCTGTTATAATACCTCTCGATCATTTGCTTTTGAGAAGCTAGTCAAACAAGGGCGGCTTCACGTCTCTCATCTAACAATTCCAAGTTCGTATTCATGGCTTCGTAGTTCGGTTCCTCTGTTGCATACCAGAACCTGACACTTGGTTCCCCGACCTTGACCGGTATCAAAGCTTCGGCTCCATAAACCAAAGAGAACGGGGTGGCTCCGATGCTGGATTTTTCGGTCGTACAATATGCCCATAGGACTTCGGGTAATATTTCCTTCCATCTCCCTTTGGCATCGGTTAATCTCTTTTTGATATTCTGAAGTATGATTTTGTTGGTAGATTCGGCTTGTCCATTCCCACTGGGGTGGTAGGGTGTCGATAGGATCCTTTTGATATTGTGATCTTCGAGGAATTTTGTCACTCTGCTATCGATGAATTGCTTCCCGTTGTCGCATATGATCTCGGCTAGCATTCTAAATCGGCATATGATGTGATCCCAATTGACATCGATGACTTCTTTTTCCCTAACCTTTTCGTACGCCTGCGCTTCCACCCATTTAGAAAAATAGTCAGTCATAATTAGTATAAATTGAGCTTTACCTGGCACGTACGGAAGAGGACCAACGATGTCCATCCCCCATTTCATGAACGGCCATAGTGATAGGACTGAGTGGAGCCTCTCCCCGGGTTGATGGATCATCGAGGCGTGTCTTTGGAATTCGTCACATTTTCGAATGAACTCCTTTGCGTCTTTTTCCATGTCGACCCAATAATAGCCGGCTCTGATTATTTTCCAAATTAGCGGCTCGGCGCCGGAATGGTTCCCTTAAGTACCTTCGTGGATTTCCCTTAAAATGTACTCAATGCCGCCCGGTCCCAGACATATTGCGAGTGGGCCGTCAAATGTTCTTCTGAACAAGGTTCCGTACTCGGACAAGCTGAACTGGGCCACCTTCGTACGCAGGGCCCTCGACTCTTTTGGATCCGAGAGGAGTTTGCCGGAACTGAGATATTCCATGTATTTGTTCCTCCAATCCCAAGTTAGACTTGTCGAATTGATCTCAGCGTGGCCTTCTTCCACTACTGACCTCATGAGCTGTATGACCTTTCCCGAGTCGAACTCGTCGTCTTCGATCGACGACCCCAAGCTGGCGAGGGCGTCGGCCTCGCTGTTTTGGTACCGATGTTTATGTTGTAAGGTCCATTCTTTGAACCAATGCAATGTCACTTGTAGTTTGTCTAAGTATCTCTACATTCGCCCTTCCCTGACCTCGAACGTTTCATTGACTTGATTTACCACAAGAACGGAGTCGCACTTGGCTTCGATCACTTCTGCTCCCAAGTTCTTGTCTATATCTAGGCCTGCAATATGGCTTCATACTCTGCCTCGTTGTTAGTCAGTTTCACAATCTTAATAGATTGTCGAATTATGTTACTAGGTGGTGGCTTCAACACAATGCCAAGTCCGGATCCCTTCGCGTTCGAGGCACCATCTGTGAAAAGGGTCCATATTCTTGAAGGAGTTCCTGAGCTAGCTAACAACTCTCTTTCGACCTCGGGTATTAGGGTTGGTGTGAAATTGGCCACAAAGTTTGCCAACACCTGAGATTTCATGGCGGTCCGAGGTCGATATTCAATGTCTTACCCACTTATTTCTATGGCCCATTTGGCCAATCGACCTGAGAGCTCGGGCTTATACATCACATTTCTTAATGGGTAAGTTGTTACGACGCATATGGGATGATATTGGAAATATGGTTTCAGTTTTCTAGAAGCGCTTAACAGAGCGAGTGCCAGTTTTTCCAAGTGAGGATACCTAGTCTCGGCTTCACCTAAGGTTCTGCTGACATAATAAATCGGAAATTGCATACCTTGTTCTTCCCGAACTAGGACTCCGCTTACCGCTATCTCCGAGACCGCCAAGTAAAGATACAACTGTTTGTCTGACTTTAGTGTATGAAGTAATGTCGGGCTCGATAAATACCTTTTGAGTTCTTCCAAAGCTTGTTGCCATTCCGGGGTCCATGAAAAGTTGTTCTTCTTTTTTAGTAAGAACCGGTAGCTTTTATCGGACGACCTCGAAATGAATCGCTCTAGAGCGGCTATCCGTCCTGTCAACTTTTGCACGTCTTTCACATTATCTACGATCGTGATATCCTTGATAGCCTTGATCTTTTCAGGGTTGATCTCGATTCCTCGATTCGAGACCATGAATCCGAGGAATTTACCTGAACCTACACCAAACGCTTACTTTTCCGGGTTCAACTTCATGTTGTACTGCTTCAATACACTGAATGTTTCCTGCAAATGGTTTAAATGGTCCTCTACTCGCAGGGATTTAACTAACATGTCGTCAATATAAACCTCCATTGTCTTTCCTAGTTGTTTCCTGAACATTCGATTTACTAAGCGTTGGTATATGGCTCCAGCAATTTTTTTAACCCAAATGGCATTACATTGTAATAGTATGTGCCATATTTAGTGATGAAGGAAGTTTTTTCCTGATCCCCTGGGTCCATCCGTATTTGGTTGTAGCCGGAGTATGCATCGAGAAAACTAATGGTCTCATGGACAGCAGTAGCATCGATCATGTAATCAATGTTGGGTAAGGGAAAAGAGTTTTTTGGACATGCTTTATTCAAGTCTTTATAATCTACACACATTCTTAATTTATTTCCTTTATTAGGACTACCACTACGTTTGCCAATCAATCCGGGTATTTAACCTCCCGAATAGACCCTATCTTTAGAAGTTTAGTTACCTCATCCTTGATGAATGCATGTTTGATTTCGGACTGAGGCCTCCTTTTTTGTTTGCCTGATGTAATTTTGAATCCAGGCTCAATAAGGGAGTGGTTATCTCTGACGGTATACCTGTTATTTCAAGGTGGGACCAAGCGAAGCAGTCTTCGTTAATTGTAAGGAATCAAATAAGTTTTGTCCTAAGCTCGGGGCTCAACCCCGAGCCCAGGTATACCTTTCATTCGGGCAAGTCTTCTCGCAGTGTGACTTGTTCCAGTTCCTCGACAGTCAATTTGCTAGCATCAGAATTGTCGGGGGTGATGAAAGATCTGGGAATTCCATAATCATCATCCTCGACATATACTTGTTTATCCACATTTGCCAAAGATGGTATCTGTGATTACTATTTTGTCTTGCTCTCGACCTCTTGATTTGGAACCGTTGGTGTTGGTATCATTTCTTCCACCGCGAACATTTCTTTCGCAGCTGGGTGCTCCCCGTAAATTTCTTTAACTCCATCGGGCATCATAAATTTCAACACCTAGTGTAATGTCGAAGGTACCGCCCTCATGTCATGGATCCATGGCCTTCTGAGCAGAGCATTGTATCTCATGTCCCCTCCGATCATATAGAACTTTGTTTCTCGAATGGTTCCAGCAGTATTTATTGGCAACGTTATCTCACCCTTGGTGGTCTCACATGCCATATTGAACTCGTTAAGTACTCGGACTGTAGGAACAATCCGGTCTAACAGGACGAGTTGCTCCACGACCCACGATCCGATTATATTGGTCGAGCTACCTGGATCGATTAACACACGTTTTACTCTAACTTTATGTATAAGTATAGATATTATCAATGCGTCATTGTGGGGTTGTACAATTCCTTCCGCATCCTCGTCGTTAAAAGATAAAGTCCCCTCTAGCGTGTAATCCCGAGTGTGCTTTTCCCTAATAATAGATATTTTGGTACGCTTTAACATCAGCTCTTGAGGGGTATCGACTCCACAGATAATCATGTTGATTGTATGTTGAGGTTCTTCCTGGCCTGTCTGTTTGTTCCTGTTTTCGAAGTGATTTTTTGCTCGTTCGCTTAAGAATTCTCGAAGGTGTCCATTACTGAGTAGCTGGGCCACTTCTTCTCTCAATTGCCGACAGTCTTCCGTTTCCGTTTTATGTCCGTAAGTGCGGTGATATTTGCATATCTAATTAAGATCCCTTTGGGTCGGATCGGATTGCAATGGTCGAGGCCATTTAGTATCTTTGATGCGACCAATAGCAGATACAATAGCGGCAACATCAACATTAAAATTATACCTTGATAACCGAGGTGCTTCTTTATGCCCGATGGGCCTTTTGAAATTGCTTTTGGTCATGAGCCCCCGGCTGTTTTTGACCTCGGTCATTTCTCCTTTCATGTCTTGGAGAGTTTTGCCCGGATAAGCCGATTTTTCTGTCCCCGTGATACAGCTAATGTCGATCTCTACTCGATCTCGGTTCGCGATAAATTTCCCTTCGGATTTTGTCATAAGCTCTAACGGGGTAAATGGATTCCGAAGGGGCTCTGAGCTGATCGTCTTTGACTCTGATTTTTGACTGGTACCGGTTGTGTACGTCAGCCCATGTGACGGCAGGGTACTCTATTAAGTTCTATTTTAGTTGTTGCGAAGCCACTGAGCTTCGAACATTGAGCCCTTGAGTGAAAGCTTGAACAGCCTAATCGTTTATGACCGGTGGCAAATCCATCCGTTCCATTTGGAACCGGGTCACGAATTCTCTGAGCATTTCACTATCATTCTGCCTGACTTTGAAAAGGTCCGATTTTCGCGTTTCGACCTTGATGGCGCCTGCGTGTGCCTTCACAAAAGAATCTGCAAGCATAGCAAACGAGTCAATAGAATTAGGGGGTAAGTTGTGATACCATGTCATGGCTCCTTTCGACAGGGTTTCCCCAAATTTTTTCAACAGAACGGGTTCGATCTCGTCATCCTCCAGGTCGTTCCTTTTGATAGCGCATGTATATGCGGTTACATGCTCATTCGGGTCGGTCGTTCCATTGTATTTGGGGATTTTTGGCATACAAAATTTTTTGGGTATCGATTTCGGAGCCGCGCTCGGTGGAAAAGGTTTTTGCACAAACTTTTTGGAATCTAGGCCTTTTAATACCGGGGGTGCCCCTAGGATTTGATCAACCATGGAGTTGTAGGTTTCCACCTTCTTATTATTTGCCTCGATTTTCTTCCCCCCAGATTCTATTCGTTTAGTCAGTTCTTCGAGCATCTTCATAATTCCGGGGTTTGCCCCCGATTCACACTCATTCAACCTTCCTACAACTGATCCATCCTTATGGGTAATTTTCGGGGAGGGGCCAGGCTCAACCCTGTTCGAGATTTGGCTTCGATTTTGTAACTGAGCTATCGCTGCCTGTTGGGTTTGCAACATTTCAAAGATCATCCGGAGATTGATCCCGTCCCTTTCGACGTTTTGGGGATTTTGTGTCACTGATCGGGCTCCCCTATGAATGCTATTTGAGGGCTCAGTGAGCTAATCTGCATAGACCGCCACATGTGGATTAGCATCGATTGGAATTTCATCACCAGGCGCTACGTTATTATTTTCGCCTTGATGATCGAACTTGTTATCAACGTGCAGAGGTGCCGATCAGATCGGGCTCGACTCTATATGGTTAACATCGAGTTCAACTATTGCACAACAGATCGGGTTCGGAATGCGTAGGGTCGAAGATCGAACTCGAGCTTCATCGAAACGGAACACGAAGCCAGAATGTCCAACCTCGAGAATACCAGGCCCATGGTCCGAAATCGATCCTGACTCCGAAAATGTCCGAGGGAAGATCATTAAACCTAACTGACGGAAAGCCAAAATATCCGTAATGGGACGAACATCGCGGCGGGAATCTCGGCACAAATCAATAGAATCGCTTAATTAGCAAATCAGGAGATTTTTTACCTTGTGCGAAGATTTTTACCTTATATAGAGTTGCACCAGATGTATGACCTCCCTGCTATATAAAGGGAGGGTTGAATTATTTGCCAGGCACTTGACCATTCATCAATAAAAAGAAAGACAGTGATATATTATTCTCTTGAATCATTTTATTATTAACTTGTTTCAATTTCCATTATAATCAATTCCTGCCTAAGAAAGATCAGCCAACGACCAAGAGTGTCTAACTCGGGTGGTTTGTGTTCTTTTCATTTATCTCTTAATTTTAACTTTCATTATATTATTCGTCATTTGTATTAAATTAGGCCACGTATCCTTAAAACCACATATAAATTCAATTGTTATCCGGAATTTAGGGTAAACACTAACATTAAGAATTAGATCAGACACTATAATGCAACAAAGAAAAGGAAGTGGCGATAGAAACCACAAAAAAAGATAATGACAATTGAAGAATGAGTAACGAATTCATGTATACCACCCACGTAACCTTCAAAACTCAAATATCGTGGGAGGATTGATGTTTAGTCTTTAGAATACAATTAAACTTCTAAAATCGTCCAAAAAGGGAAAAGAAGGGGAAAAAGACTAAACAAATTACCATTTTCCTATGTTTTGAATTAAGTATCATATGTATATAAGTTTTTTTCGGAAATATAAGGTTTAGTCCTAGTCCTATATGTCTGTGGCATCAAAATACTCTAGTCAGCCTCAACTTTTGCGTGTGTCGATTGTCAAAACTACACCTATCTCAGTTCTTAGTTTACCTGATGAACTGAGGCCCGTGTCATATTGTTCATTCTCCAAATATATGGTCTTGAACGTGACGTGCGTGAAGATATGTGTCAATTAATTAGAACGTCCCACATTAGTAATCGAATATTGTATCAAGTTTTTTAGATGAATTTATTAGTCCCAATATCCAGCTTTCTTAACAATGTCCTACATAGTTAGGCTGAAAATTAACTCAATTTAGGCTTAATTAGAAGTAGGCAAGTAGTCCATATTCAAATGGATGTCACCTTCACGGCTTCTCCATTGAATACCGGATTGAGGAGCTATCTACATATATACACACTGTCAGGATTGCATGCAACCCTATATACTTAACATGTGAAAATCTAAATATGCTTAATTATGTGAAAATGCACATATTTGAATATCCCAACCTTCTTCTTTAAGATATATAAATTCATATGGTGATTAAAAGGTATTTGAAACATCGTATATTAGCATTCAGAAATATGGAGTCTTTGGTTCAAAAATACATGTGTGTCCCGAGCATTTGCTATACACTTGATCAATAGTGCGAGGTTACTACAATTTTTTTGAATTCAGATAATCTTTGTCAGTTGTCATATTAACATGTGACTATTTTGGTAAATTTTGCTGAATTAATTTTAATGCATGACTAAGTTGAAATTAAACACAACCATTAATTAAACTGGTCTATGCTTACAAGATTGAACAATATGACCTTTAACCTAAGCTTTAATGGGTATAATTATTGATTGATACTTTTATTGGTGGAAGAATGCGAGTGCAATAATTAAGATGCACAGCACTGTATGTAATCAAGAAAGAAAAATGAGCAACATAACTTTTTCCTTTCTAAATATTTGTAAGCTTCCACCAGTGTCACGTTATATGTAGATTTATGATCCCATTAGAAGCACAAAATAATAAAATATATATATTATCTCATTAAAAGCAGAAAATAAAAGGAACAAAAAAATCAAAATCATCAATAGCAAGTTATTTCATTATCCATTCTAATGGAATTAAAAACATCGCTAGCTAATTAACTTTATTGGTTTCGATACAATACACTGAAAACTATTACGATCTCCCAAAAAAAATAAAGAAATAGTAAGTAAAAGTTGGAAATCACAAATGGAGATGTTGAGTATCTTTGAACCGAAATCCCAACTCATCTTCCACATGAATTGCCTTGATAATAATCTTTTTCATAACTATACGATATTAAAGTATGGATAGCAATAAAAAGGGTCGGCGTTATGAGTAGGACCCGTATTTTGGCATCTGTTGAATTTTGAGGAGTGTCGGCAAACTTTTTAGGTATATTCAGTTGAACAGTTTCTTTGCTTGCCTTTTATTTGTTGGTTTATTGTCTTTGTCCTTCCAACTGCCATTCAAATCACAACACACCAATTCCTAACGAGCAGTTTCGAAGACAGAGAATGCAGCATCAACCAAACAGGAACAGTAACTCACATAATCAGGACAGAAGTATTTGACATCTTTTTTGTAAATAAGATAACACATAGGAATAGTACGACTGACCTAGAAGCAATCCACTCTGATTTTGTACAGATGAATATCTATTAAATCTATAAGATGGATATTCACTATATTAAATTAGGTCGGACACAAATAGTATTTTTTGCACATCCAGGGAAATACCTCCTTATGATAAGATACATGTACTTTTTGGGGGAGGTAAGGTTTATGTCCCCCTCCATCTTTGTTAATTTTGCCAATTGACATCAATAAAAGACCTATTTAAATCAAAAAAAAAAAAAAAAAAAAACGGAAAAGAGAGGGAATGGTAGTCTTTTTTTTATTCCCATCAAAAGGATCGATGGTGTTTGCACTTATTTTTCAACGTGACAAGAACCTTTAACTTATCGGTCGATGATGGAGGTGTTCAAATACTAAAGCAACTCTCGCTTGTCTAAATTATTTATCATTTTTTTAAACTTTTTTTAAGAATCTTATATTCAGACTACTAATTCGATTAATTTAAATTTATATTAGTTGATCCACGAAAGAAGTGAACCGTTTGTTAATAAGAGCATCTATGTTCTTAAGGTTTGAAAGCGAAACAACTGATTAAAATCTGACGGTTGATTTGAGAACCTACTAAGCTAAAGTAACAACAAATGAATTTATAGTGTAAAAGAAGATTTTCATGGTGGAAAAAAAGAAGAATATTTTCATGACCTTATAGGAAACTTGTTCTATTTTTAACTGTTAAGATAAAGTTATACTGAAACAAGATTGTTTTTTTATAAATCGATTTTCCAAATTAAGAGACAAACATCGAACTATCGAAGTAATATTTGATCAAGAAAATGTTTGCTAAAAGTATGTTTCACGACTCACCAAATTGACCCTTCTGTCTCACCCTCTTCCTTGACTCTTGTCATTTAGTGATTTTTTAATACTAGCATTTTCCAAATTAGACAATTTAAAAAAAAATCTTCTTTACATCAGTGGTTTATAACGAGCCGACCAAAATAGCTGGAGGGACAAAAGAGGAAGCCACCTTATTTCTGTGGGATTTAAGTTATACATATACTTAGTATAATTTAACGTGTTGTAGTATATTACTGCAATTTATATTAGGTGATTAATCAATATTAAAGAAAATTGCATGCAATTACTGACCTAATTTTTAAGTAATTTTTACACAATTAGTGTATGCAGTTATAGAACTTAAACTCATTTATGTATACTAGAGTTGGTTCTTGTTTAATTTGGAGCCACTTTGATGAGCTTAAAGGAAACAAAAACAAGGATTTAAATATATAGCGTGTACAAAATAATGTCAAGAATAAAATACATATACTAAGGCTGGTAATTTTCATCGTTCATGCATAAAGTAGTTGTTTAATGCAGGGTCTGAGCTAGAAGTCCAGCTACGTTTGGTAGAATTCGATATTTTTTGCTCAAGCAATGTATTTGAGTTAAAATTTTCGCTAAGTATGTACAAATATCAAATTTAGAACCTAATTATTAGCATTTGAAATCGTTGTTTTAAAATCCAGAACCTATAAAATTGAAATCTTGACTCTGCATCTGATTTAACGTTGGAAACTATTTTCTTGTGTCCTTTTTTTTATTCTTCCATTCATTGTTTATCTTCTTCTTAGTAGGTTTGTATAAATTAGCATTATAACTAGGGACGGATAACTGAACCCTCAGATGGAGGGATGAAAATTTCTGCCCTATTAGTTATCCTAAATCCTAATTAGCACTACTATTTCCACTAACCCTCTGGACTTCCACTCTTTCTTACAATTTATTAAAATTATAGGACTACAGTACGCGTATGTGTGTAAATAGTTACAGTAAAGATATTATAAAATATATAGAGCGATACATTCGCAGCTCTAAATTTTAGATTATTATATATGTATTGAAGGTAAAAATTTAGGTCGATTTTCAATTTTAGGTGAAGTTCAATGAAAATTTTAAAAAGATAAACCTTTTTGATCAAGTCGCAAAGTCCACATGCATATGTGATGTTTGGAGAATGATAGATACCTGATATTTACAGTTTTTATTTTCTTTTTCTTTTTGTGAGGCTGTAACTTAGGTATTAAAAACTAAAATGTTGGTATAACATTAATTTTCTTTCTCTTCGTTTACGAAATTATATAACTATTTTTCTTACGAGTTATGCTTTAGTTTGAATTTCATCATCACCTTCATCCTATTAAAAAAATAAAAAATAAATCAAATAGCATAATTATAAGGGCACAAGTCCTAGCAATCTATATCTATGTATAAATATAAAGCTGGGAATTGGCAAGATGATGTGGGATTCCTCTAAAGCCATCATTCTCATTTATCTCTTTTCCTGTTTTTTTGGACTTTCATCCTAATTTTAGTACAATCTCCATTATTAAAATGATTTTCCTCATAATTATTATTACGAGTTTAAATAAGGAAAGAGGAGGAAATTTGGAATTGAATTAATGCTTTTCCTCATAATTATTGTTACGAGTTTAAATAAAGAAAGTGGAGAAAATTTTGGAATTGAATTACGTCTTTCATTATATATATTAATTATGAATATTAAATAAGGGAGAGGAAGAGATTCAATTTAATTGGGTAAAATAAGCAGCTTTAGTATATTGCCAAATGTTAAATTTAATGAGGCAAATTGAAAGAGCATTGTAGACAAATTTAATCTGCTTACTTATTTTTTCTATAGAAACGTTCGCGGGATGGAAATATAATATTTAAGCTCTAACTTCTAATAAGAATATTGTATTTTGTGACTAGATCAATATATAGAATTATTTCTTATATGCATTTAAGTAGAAAGAAGTTATCTTTACTATTTGGATTAAATTTATAAATAATTATTTTAAATTCTGTAATAGCTATTATAACTGCGAGAAGTGTGGACCAATTCTCTAGTCTGAAATAAATGTATCATCATCTAGATGGGATAAGCTCGTTAGATGTGCTTATATCCCGTTCTAGTCGTTGACAAACTAAATTGATATATAGTCTTTCTTTTCTTTTAAAATTTATAATTTGGTCAAATATCATTATATAAAATAGAATTGATGAAATGGTCCGACATGAACAAGACAAAGTAAGACAAGATATCAAAAAGCAAAAGAAATAGGAGGTAAAAGAAAAGTTACCACGACGAATGGAATGTTACGTGTAGTATTTTAGTATGTAATACGGAAGATATAGAGGCCAAAAACTGCATCCTATTATCCCAAAAGAAAAGGAGAAAGTATATTTATTGTGAATATTATTATCATTATGATTCAATTAACCACAATATTTATGATAAAGAAGTGGAAGAATATCCATTGTGATATCCGCACCAACACAAGTTAGTTGACATATACACATGGAGCGTTGAGTGTCGACAATTAGTGAATGTGAAATGTGAATCAAGAGAATCCCTCATATAATTCACTTCTTTATTATCTTTAGAGAGAATTAAAGCAGCTGAGTCAAATGGTCCTTTCAATTATTACTTGATTGGACCTTTCGTCATCATTGGGTCCATTTAATAGAACGTGTCGGCAAGTCTTGATTCTAGTCGTTTGATCCAATCCCAAACCATATCCTTTTTCTTTTCAAATATGCTAGTATTACATTGAGTGATATCCAAAAAAAAAAAAAAAAAAAAAAAAAAAAAAAATGAAGGATCGAGAGAAGTGAAATTTTTGTCAGCATGAGATATTTACACTAACGAATATTAGATTTGTGTCTTTTATGAATACACTTAAAATGAGGATGAAGGAGATCTAATCAACTTGAAATTAGTTCAAAATATTTCACTCTGATTTACTTGCAAAGGAGGAATTTAAAAGAAGATGTTATACTAAAGTACTACTTTCTCCGTCCCAATTTATGTGACGATATTTAACTCGACACAAAATTTAAAAAAAAATAATAATTTGTGATTTAAAATAAATTAGAGATATTTATGTGTATAAAAATCATCTAAAAATAAAGTAAAAAATTTAAATTTAAATTATTTTTAAAATAAAAAAGTATGACATTATTTTTGAAAAGAATAACAAAAAAGTATGTCACAAAAATTGTGACATACTTTTGATTACCTAGCTTATCTTCTCTTGTCTATTTTGCTATCTTACTAGCATGCAGATATAGGGGGAGCTGCTACGACCCACCAACTGACATTTTCTTCTACTAACTCTTGTAATATTGTGGTTCAACTTGGCAGTTTAGACGCTCTACGAAGCATATATATTATCATGGGCTGCTTTTCAGTCATGTCCCATGACAATTTGGACGTGTTTCATGGCGTCCTGGCAAGCCTCTCAACACCCAGTGTTATGGTGGTCCCGTGGTCTCGGCAAGTTTAAGTGACAAGCGTACAGGCGCGTCTATCGCCCCACTGATAACCAGCGCCAGCAACCAGCCACAGGCAGATAGCCACAACGCCGCGCGCGCAGACAACGCTGCGCGCGGACCCTGATGCTAAAGACAAAGTTGCTGCAAAAGGACTTGTTTCTACCTTGTAGAAGACTAAGTCCTTTTCGGTGTAAACATAGAGTAGATTTACTTCATTTTCTTTTAGTGTGCCCCTACATCCTTAGGTAAAGTAATGTAACTTTGGTTTATTTTTTTTAAGCATTATTATGGGGGGATCAAGCATTCATAACTTTCTAGCAAGCAAACAATTCTCTTTACTGGTATCTCTCCCCCTCGACAACTGCGTAGCTTTTCTGCAATAGCTTTCATTTATGCAATCAAGCTTTTTTTCATTCTCAATTTTCTTTTCTGCTCTCAGTTGCTCACGATATTGGTTTTTCCGTATGGCACTGACAATCTAGTCTAATGTACGGCGGGGACCTCAGTTGGCGGACAGCAATCGTACTGACATCGATTGCTTAGCCTTACTTTGCCCTTCCAAAGAATCTCAGGAAGGTGTCGCGTAACAGGTGGTATCAGAGCCTAGGCTCGACATCGGATGAGGACTTCCAGCAGGAGCGTGCCGAAGATTTAGCCCACAGGGCACAAGAGGCAGATATAGTGACTGCCATGCAACAAACTATAGACAACTTGACAGGCCAGCTCAACGTTGTCAATGCTGCTTTACAAGACCTGCTTCGAGGAGGCGAGAACTAAACTGGGGGTGCTGTGAACTTCACCCCCGCGATACAGAAACTAAAAATTCCCAAGCCAAAGCCATACAGTGGAGCTCGAAATGCCAAAGAAGTGGAAAACTTCATCTTCCGCATCGAACAATACTTCGATGCCATGGGAGCCCTAGAAGAAGCTAAGAAGGTGGCAACTGCTGCCATGTATCTTCAGGGTAATGCTAAACTCTGGTGGCGGGTGAAACACGAAGCCATCAGGGCCGGTGAAGATACTGTTGACACATGGGCGGAACTAAAGGCAGCCATACGCCTGCAGTTCTTCCCCGAAAATGTTGAGTACAATCAAAGGAGGAAGCTACGAGAGCTTCGCCAGACCAAATCAATTCGGGACTACGTGCGAGAATTCTCCGCACTCATGCTGAGCATACGCGACACGGGAGACCAAGACAAACTCTTCACTTTCTTGGAAAGGTTGAAACCCTATGCCCGTATGGAACTCCAAAGACAAAGGGTAGACACATTATCTAAGGCGATGCAAGCAGCGGAATGCCTTGGGGATTATCAAGTGGCCCATCCGAGTACTGGTGGCCCAAGCAAAAGTGGAGGAGATCGGAGTGCAACCAAATCTAAGGCTCCCTCCTCAAGCAGTATTAGCACTGCATCTAACAACAACAATCGGGGGATAAAACCCCCTTCAGGATGCCGTCATTGCAGCGGACCACATTGGAATAATGAATGCCCATATGCACAGATGAATGCCCATCAAGCTGTTGATGATGGGACGGATAACGAATCCGATGATTCGGACCAGACCGAACCGGTAGGTGCCTTTAATGCAATTGTTGTCTCTTTTTCTGAAGCCTTAGCGGGAACCAGTGCTGGTATCCGTAAGAAGAAGGACCCCTGCCCAATCAACAAGAAAGGAAAACAGAAGGCAGATGAGAGGACTCCTCCTAAACAAGAGATGACCTTAATGTTCGTCGAGATGAAGGTAAATGGCAAACCCATTCGGGCGATGATAGACACGGGTGCGACCCACAACTATTTAGCCTCAGCTTAGGTAGAGCACCTTGGCCTAGTTGTAGGAAAGGGCAGAGGTCGTGTCAAGGCTATCAACTCACCCCCTCAACCAGTTGGTGGAATAGCCAGAGAAATACCAGTGAAACTTGGCCCTTATGAAGGAAAATTCAACCTGCGGGTGGTGGTCATAGACGACTTCGAGTTAATAGTGGGGTTGGAATTCCTTAGGCAAACTAACACCATGCTCGTGCCATATGCAGACATGCTCCTAATGATGGGAACAAATGGGGCCAAGCCCTTCACTACCCCGTGCATGCCCATGAAGATGGCCACTGAAAGCATCTCGGCCTTGCAGTTGAAGAAGGGGGTCAAAAGACATGAACCTACGTTCTTAGCTACCCTCTGCATTGAAGATATAGAACGTTTATCGGGTCCTCTTCCTGCACCCGTGAAGGAGCTGCTACTAGAATTTGAAGACGTCATGCCACAAGACATGCCAAAGCAACTCCCGCCTAGGCGCACTGTGGACCATGAGATTGAGTTGGTGCCGGGTGCGAAGCCACCTGCCCGGGCGCCGTACAGAATGTCGCAACCCGAACTCACCGAGCTTCGGAGACATTTGACGAAAATACTAGACACAAGGATCATCATACCCTCCAAGTCCCCATACGGGTCCCCTGTGCTATTCCAAAAGAAACATGATGGGAGTTTACGACTCTGTGTGGATTACCGGGCTCTAAACAAAATTACTGTGAAGAACAAGTATCCTATTCTTCTCATGGCATACTTGTTCAACAGATTGGGTAGTGCGACAATGTTCACCAAGATAGACCTGAAGACAGGTTACTGGCAAGTTCGGATCGCAGAGGGCGATGAACACAAGACGACGTGCTAACAAGATATGGGTCATACGACTTCCTGGTTATGCCATTCGGCTTGACTAATGCACCAGTCACATTTTGCACCCTGATGAACCAAGTCTTTCGGGAATACATTGACGAATTTGTAGTGATCTACTTGGATGACATTGTCGTATATAGCCAGACACTGGAAGAACACCTGGAGTACTTGCGGAAGGTCCTAACATGATTGCGGGAGCATGAATTATATGCGAAGCTGTCCAAATGCTCCTTTGCTCAAAAATAAATCGACTTCCTCGGGCATGTCATTGAGGAAGGGCGGATCAAGATGGACCAATCAAAGATTCAGGCTATCACAGATTGGCCGCCGCCTAAGGATGTCCACGCCTTGAGGGCGTTCGTTGGCCTATGAAACTTCTATCACTATTTTGTGAAGAATTACTCCTGCATCGCAGTACCACTGACAGAACTTCTCAAGAAGGTCAGGCCATGGGATTGGGAACCCAGGCGAGCGGAGGCCTTCAACGCATTGAAAGAGGCTATGTCTAGTAGCCCCGTCTTGGCCCTCCCTGATTTTGCCAAGCCATTCGAGGTGCAAACGGATGCCTCCGACTATGCACTTGGTAGAGTCTTGCTACAAGAAGGGCATCCCATTGTATATGAGAG
Organism: Nicotiana obtusifolia; assembly: GCA_002018475.1. NCBI lineage: Eukaryota > Viridiplantae > Streptophyta > Magnoliopsida > Solanales > Solanaceae > Nicotiana > Nicotiana obtusifolia. Next base: position 24,971 of record MCJB01049614.1, read on the forward strand.
CCGGAAGCTGAAGGATGCAGAGCGGTGCTATGCCGTCCACGAGAAGGAATTATTGGCTGTCGTCCATTGCCAACGCCTTTGGAGGCATTATCTATTGGGAACCCCGTTCCTGGTCAAGACAGAAAACACAGCTGTTAGCCATTTCATGACTCAACCGAAGCTGAATGGTCGACAACCTAGGTGGCAGGAACTCCTAGCGGAATTTCATTTCAACCTGGAGTACTACAGTGGGAAGACTAATCATGTTGCCGGTGCACTCAGTCGAAGAGCGGATCTAGCATCAGTGTGCATACTCGCCACCCTAAGGGGGAGCGAAGTAGCCACCACAATAAAAGAACAGATACAGGGTCTACTTATCAAGGATCCTGCTACACAGTATTTGGTTAATTTGGTAGAACAAGGAAAGACTCGCCAGTTCTACACAGAAGATAGTATCCTGAAAGTGAAAAAAAACCGACTTTATGTTCCCAGAGGAGGAGATCCACGAAGGACCTTCTGGCGGAATGCCACGACACTTTGTGGGCCAGTCATCCTGGTGAAGAACGCACCATGGCATTACTATGCCGTGCATATTATTGGCCTCAAATGGCCAATGACGTCGCTCAGTATGTGAAGACTTGTCTAGTATGCCAGAAGGACAAGTCAGACCGTCTGACACAAGCCGGACTCTTGGAACCACTGGCTGTCCCAAAGAGACTTTGGGAAAGCGTTTCCTGGATTTTATCATCGGATTGCCCAAGGTCGGGGATCTCATAACTATCTTGGTTGTGGTGGATCGATTTTTCAAGTATGCTACCTTTATAGCAGCCGCACAGTATATATCAGCAGAAGATACAGCTTGACTCTTCTTCTCTCATGTCGTCAAATATTGGGGCCTGCCCAAAGACATCGTTAGTGATCACGACTCGCGCTTCACTAGCAACTTTTGGACTCAACTCTTTAAGTGCCTTGGGTCCAAATTAAGTCATAGTTCAAGCTTTCATCCGCAATCTGATGGCCAGACGAAGCGGTTCAATGGCATGCTGGAGGAATATCTCCGCCACTTTATAATGGATCGCAGAAGAACTGGGTGAAACTTTTGGATGCTGCTCAACTGTGTTTCAATTCACAAAAGAGCTCTAGTACCAACAAGAGTGCTTTTGAAATTGTTACTGGACAGCAATCGCTACTACCACACACTGTGAATGCACCAAACATGTCAAAATCTCCTCGAGCTGCTAGCTTCTCAAGAGAATGGAAGCGAAATTTGGAGACAGTGCGGAGCTATCTTGTCAAAGCCCAAAAGCGGATGACAAGGCATGCTGATCAAAATCGTCGCTTTGTTAAGTATTATGTAGGAGACAAAGTGATGGTCAAAATTCCAAAGCGGTACTTATTTGCGGGAGTCCATGACCCTCGCCTATTGCAAAAATATATTGGACCCTTGTCCATTGAAAGGCGCGTAGGGAAAGTTGCATACCGGGTGGATACCCTAGCTTGGTGAAAAATTCATCCCGTCTTCCACGTCAGTCTCCTGACACATTTTAGGGAAGATACGGAGGATCCGTCACGGAGCCAACTCACAATACCCAGTATTCGAGGCCCCAATTCAACCGGGAATAGGTGTGCTGAAGCTATTCTTGATGATAGAGTGATTCATGCTTCAAGGAAAGATCACCAAGAGTTCTTGGTGAAATGGTAGGGACGTGATGTAGAGGAAAATACTTGGGAGAGGGAGACAAACCTTAAAGCCTACAAGAGCCTAATTGATGACTACCTTGCAAGTAAGGCGCCGAGGACGTTGCCAACTCAGGTGGGGGAGAATGTCATGGGTGGCTTTCCAGCCATGCCCCATGACCCCTTGGACGCGCCCCGTGGCGTCCTGGCAAGCCTCCCAATGCCTAGCGCCACGGTCTGCCCCGTGGTCTCGGCAACTCCAAATGACAAGTGCACAGGCGCCTCTATCGCCCCACTGATAACCAGCGCCATCGCCCAGCCACAGGCAGATACCAACAGCGCCGCGCGCGCAGACAATGCCGCACGCGGACCCTGATGCTAAAGACAAAGTTTCTGCAAACGGACTTGTTCCTTAGGTAAAGACATGTAACTTTGGTCTTTCTTTTAAGCATTATTAGGGGGATCAAGCATTCAAAACTTTCTAGCAAGCAAAAAATTCTCTGTACTGGTGTCTTCCCCCCCTCGACACCGCGTAACTTTTTTGTAATATATTTCATTTATGCAATCAAGTTTTCTTTCATTCTCAATTCTCTTTTCTGTTCTCAGTTGCTCACGAGATTGGTTTTTTCGTACGACACTGACAATCTAGTCTAGCATACGGAGGGGACCTCAGTTGGCGGACAACAATCATATTGACATCGATTGCTTAGCCTTACGTTGCACTTCCAAAGAATCTCAGGAAGGCACTGCGTAACAATATACATGCACTTGATACTAATTCAGTTTAATACTAATATTGTATATCGTCTCTCTACAAAATAACAAAAACTTACCTTGACCTAAAAAATATCGTCTCTCTAAAAAATAACAAAAAATTTACCTTTACCTCAATATAGCATCAGATTAGTGTGTCATACTCCCGTTCATTTTGCTTAGTATCTGACATGAGCCAAAACCTGATCATCATGTAGACCTCGTTTGTTTTCACTTACTTAACATCTGGATCTGAATCCTTTAGGCACGTCAATTCTAGAGTTTGTGTTTGTTCTATATATTTGTAAATGATTTTTCGTTACTATGTGTTGGAAATTAAACCAAGATTAACTAGTTTTCCAACATCGTCTAGGATTTGGTATTTACTAGTTTATTTAATTTATGTCTAATTAGGATTCACAGCCAAAATCACGTAGGAATAGGTTTTCTAGATTCTAATTAAATTTGGATTGTAGTATTATAAATGTGGATGCTACAACATATTTCTATTGTAGAGAGGTAACTACAATGTAGAGAGATTCAAGAGTTTATTTCACGCCCCGAACTTGGGCTTGGACGTAACACGGCACCCGGTGCCTGACTACATGCGACCAAGCAAACCAACTGGCTGGCTGAATCAACATGTGATATCATAACGTATTGAATGCAGAAGATAAAATAACACATGGTGATATACTGAAAGTCTGAATGGTATAAATCAAGTGCGGAAACACTAATATAAGTCTTAAACATATCTGTAGCAAAAATTACTTAACATGAAAAGCCTGCGACTCTATCTAACTATTATTCTAGTCTATGAAGCCTCAATGAAATACTGAAAACACCGACTGTCTGAAACTATTGAAGACTGTAAGGTAATGATAATGCCCTGAAAGAACTGGGGATCACCAAATAGCTGGTACGAGAATCCTAGTGCTCTGAATCGTCAACCTGTAAATTATTACCTGCATCGTGAGATGTAGGCCCTGGGCAAAAGGGACGTTAGTACATTTGAATTACACTGGTATGTAAAGCAACTGAAAGAAAAAACTGTAAATGCTGAAACTAAAACTGAGCCGATGATTGAGAACTGATAACTGATAACCGATAACTGAAATGATAACCGCTAAAACTGAAACTGAAATGATAATTGATAACTGAACAAAGGAAGTAAGGATATGAATACTCCTTCTTCTGAATGATGAACCACCTATTTATCTAAATAAACTACGGCCTCGAGCCCAATATATATGTTCACAAGCTACGACCTCAGGCCCAAGTATACGTATACATAACTACGGCCTCAGGCCCAAAACTGCATAAAGCAAAAACTACTGCCTCAGGCCCAAACATGCATAAAGCATAAACTATGGCCTCAGGTCCAAGTATGCATAGAGCATATAAACTACGGCCTCAGGCTCAAATACAAGTGTTCAACATTCTGGGATCTAAATTCAGGAACTGAGAATCATACTGCAATATACGATGCTGAAATAGTGAATCATATTGAGTTAAATGATACTGGAATACTAATAGGACTAGACTGAGACATGTATTCTTGAACTGATTATGAAAACTGAAACTTCAATTGTTTATGACATGCTAAGTTATCTAGAATGAGACTTATAGGCATCAAACCTAAGTCTATATTGATTACGAACTGAACCCACAACGTTCAGAATGAAAGTCATGAACGATAATAGAAGTTCTACAACTAATCAAGGAACTAGGCTTAATTATATTTCTAAGGCAATTAGTAACGTCGTAAAAGAAACGTAATGTAGGGAGAAGCATTAACATTCCCAAACATAGAGAGTTAGCCTCACATATCTTAATTTCCTGCTCTTGAGCGTTTCGCCAACCCTTTCAACTTTAATCTATATCAATACAAGTCAAAGGATTTCATATTAGCAATAATACTCATGTTCTGGTCACTTAGGCATTCACTACTAGAAATCCGGAAAAAACCGTCCAAAAAACCAACCAAAATCAGTCGGTAATGGCCAATAACTGTCCAAAACGTGACTATTTATGTATGGTCGGTATTTTGAAGGTCGGAAGAGCATAACGACCAGAGTTGGTCGGAAATTACCAACCAATATTGGTCGGTATACTCGACACGACCATCTGACAATTTAATTGACTTACCGACCAATAATGGTCGGAATGTTATTTTAATAATTTAATTTTACCGACCAACGTTTGTCGGTGAATTAAATTTATTAATTTTGCTTACTGAACAATTTTGGTCGGTATTAAAAAATATATATTTTTAATAAATTATTAAAATTTATAAACACCGACAACGTTGGTCGGTAATCTGGACAGGGCAGCTGAATTTCTGGAAATTTAATGTGCTCACTAACCAACATTGGTCAGTATTTTGCAATTAATTTTTTTTTTATTAGTTACCGACCAAGGTTGGTCGGTTTTCTAGGATTAATTTTGGCAGAAAATGTCTGTTTTGGTAGCTACACCACCTGCCAAATAAAAATAGCATACAAATACCCCCAATTCACATCAAATAACCCCCAATTCACCATATACAAACCCTAATTCACTACAAATCCAACCAAACATCCAATTAATACTTTAAAACTAACAAAGTTAAATTAAACATCACAATCCAAAACCAAGAAAAAACTAAATAATTACAACAAGTTCAAAATTGTTCAATCTAATTCGAAACTAGTTCTATTAGTCTAGTTCAAAGTATATCAAAATATAGGGTGTTTTCTACAACATCATCACCATCTGATAAACTTTCATCTACAATACGGTATAGAGAACGGTCTAGTGGAGGATGGAAAGAACGATCACGGGGAGGATGGGAGGAATCACGGGGAGGACGGGAGGAACAATCATGTGGAGGTCGAGCCTCTGGCGATGACTCACGAGACTGGCACAACCGGAAAGCTCCAGTATAAAGGAGAGTTCTGATATGAGCTTGCATACCAAGGAATTGGACATCTCTAAGCCTTTCACTTTCCTTGGCCGCTTCTAGCTTAGATGTAAGCTTTGTCACTGTCTCTTGCATAGCCGAGAGACCCTCCCTATTAAGCGCCTCGCCCTATGAGGAAGTCCCTATTCCTTGCATTCCACACCTATAGCGATGGAATTTTTTTCTCAGGAAGGCCGTATACCTTCCCCCTTTTTGGACCACCAACACCCTCTAACCATATTCTTTCAGCATCCTCATCCGAAGGTTGGGTTGGCTCACCCGATGCACCTGCTGGCTGACAACGAATGAATTCCTCCGTGTAACTTTGGTAGCGACCCTATGTTATTTTAAATTAAATTAGTGTTTAAAAATTCTTATAGAAGTAAATTATAACACTTAAAGAAAATTGAAAGCTTACATCTACAGTCTCTGCCCCATCCTCGACCCACCTATCTGCATCGCCCTCTTTCTTCTTCTTTAAAATATGCATTTCCTTGAATAGCTCATCATGGCTCATTGGACGCCCATACTTCTTTTCCTAAAATTAAATTAATTTAGTTAATAAATAGAACTGATATACTTAAAAAAAATAAAATAATTTAAGCAATTGCCAATCTTCTTCTTATTGTCCCGATGCTGATAGCACCCATAGTGTGCAAGGAGCCTCCCTTCTCCGATGAGTGAGCTTTCTTTCCTTGTTCGCTCCTCTTTAAGAAATCCTCGGTCTGCCATTGCCATAAAAAATCATCCCATAAATGCAGCAGACACTAGTCAGACCTCTTGTTCTTTTTTCTACCATCCGAGAAATGATCTGCCAATCTCTTGCGACTTTATGATGAAAATTTGCAGCCACTTTCTTGCTATAGAAGTCTTCCATACACACTTGCTCTGCAATTCAAAAGTTATCAATTAGATGGAAACATCATAAATATAAATTATTAAACTTCTTAAAAGAATATTTATACCTTAAACTGATTGAAAATTTGCTCCTTCAGCGAGTATGGAAAATCACTCCAAGTCGCATAAGGGCCATCATAAAGCTTTTTGATCGCATTGGTGATTAGCTTCGTAGTCTGCTTACCTGGCCTAAACCTGCAATTTAACAATAAAAACACATGAAAATATTAGTAAAATTTTTATAAAATATTAAACGCAAAAATAACAAATAACTCTTACCCGTTATCCTCAAGGACTATGATGATCCTTCCATAGCGATCATAATGCACTACCTCTAGATCATCATCCTCAGCATGTGTATCAGAGACATGTGTAAACGGGGTAGATGGGGGCTCAGAGCTGCGGTCTCGCAAGCGAAATCCTGAAATGGATGGAGTCAATGATGAAGAAGGTTGCGATCCTTATGACTACAACATAGCTGGAAGCGATCCATGTGACTGTGATACTGATGGCTGTGAACCGAGTGGCTGTGATATGGATGGCTGCGATCGATGTGGTTGTGATATGTAGGGATGCAATCCACGTGGATGTGATGCAGATGGTTGCAATCCACGTGGTTGTGAGGCAGCTGCATTGTATGTTAGACGTATAGTCCTATGGCCCTGTGATGGAAGACCCGGTGTCTGGATGAAGGTGTAGGCCTCGTGATGCTGTGGCATCTCAGTATAGCCGTGTGGTGGAGGATAAGACATAGGCATCTCTGAAGAGGGTGTAAATGAGGGAGTAGTATTATCCCCAGGATCTACCCTCCTCTTTCCCTTTCTAGCCTTTTCTCGATCCCGAGAACTAGTAGGGTCATTGTTACCTTGACCCTTTCCTGCCATCTGCATAATATAATACATATTTAGATTGATAACATATAAGAAATTAGTTGTAATACGAGAGTGCTTTAAAAAAACCAACTTTTTAATCCTCGTCGACGTTTTGTTCCTCGTCCGAGAATTCCTCGTGCTCACTTGTTTAAATTTCATCAATTGATTCTTCGTCCTCATTTTCTATAATTGTTACTTCGTTTATATCAACTTCTTCCAGTATGCGTTCAGGATGTTCCAAATTATTTTCTAACTGATCGTCCACTATTTGGTGAACACTGGAGATATCGTTTTGATATGCAACATCTAACACATTCTCGACTTCCACCCTACCTACAAGCTTAGTTTCGATTACAACCCACCAAGCGGACTTATTCCGCCGTAATGGATAAGGATCATAATACACTTGCCTAACGTTATGTGCAATTATAAAAGGATCATAGCGATCATACTGCCTCGTATGATTAATCTCAATTAAATTGTATTGGTGGTGTACTCTTGTACTCCATATCACTCAAACTTCTCTTTCTAACATCCTTAGAACATCGGCCTGGTTCATTGAAGATGGACAGTGATGGATATAATGGATCATTCACACATTCGACAGTGTGCCTATTGGGCTTTTTCCTAGAACATGGCACGTTACACTCAAAATAATAAGAACAAAAATGTGCAGTTTCCTTTACAAGATAGGCTACGCATATAGATCCTTCAATCATATTCCTCTTCTTAACAAATTGTTTGCATTTGCCAATTTTGTCCTACATAATATCATGTTAGCCAAGAACATTCAAATAAAATAGAATACTACATCAAACTTATAATATTACATCTCAAAGGGATACATCCATCTGCATTGAACATGCCCTCCAAATCGTGCCCCGTGTACAAGGTGGATTGGAAGGTGTTCCATCACATCAAAGAAACCACATGAAAATAATTTTTCCATCTTACTAGAAGTTACACAAATGTTGTGATCCATCCGAAGTAGGTTTTCTTCCCTTAAGGTGGGTATTTGAAAAATAAACTAATCTTTGTGATGGGTTTCCAGATTATTTCAGGCAAACCGCAAAATGCACTAGGCACTAAGGTCTCCATGAAAACATGACAGTCATGACTATTCAAATGGCTCAACTTCCCTACCTCCATATCTACTTTTTTTTCTAGATTCGACGCATAACCCTCAGGCATCTTCAATTTTGTAACCCAATCACAAATTTGTCATCTTTCCTCCAAAGTGAATGTGTAACTTGCCTTGGGCTTGAACACCTCACCGTTGTTTGTTGTCTACAAGTATAATTCATGTCGCCTGCAATATTCTTGTAAGTCCATTCTAGCCTTCGGGTTATCTTTTATCTTACCTTTAACATCTATCACTGTGTTGAACAAATTGTCAAAATAATTCATCTCAATATGCATGGCATCAAGGTTGTGTCAGAGAAGATTATCCTTCCTATAAGGCAACTCCCAAAATATACTCTGTTTTATCCAATTATGAGTAACACCATATCCGGGGAATCTAGAAGGTGGAGCCTCAGTAACATTACTGACTAACTGGACCCTCTCCAAAATTTCCTCACCTGAAAGTATCGGAGGTGGCGAATCAAATCCCACTTTATTCTTTTTGAATGTATTTTTCATCCTTCTAAACTCATGATCATCAGGCAAGAACTGCTGACGGTGACAATTAAACCATGATTGCTTTCGGCCATGTTTCAAAGTGAACGCCTTACATTTTCCATGCAGTAGGGACAAGCTAGCTTCCCAGCAGTGATCCACCCAGACAACATTCCATACACAGGAAAATCGTTAATAGTCCATATTAAATTAGCACACAATTTAAAATTCTGCTTGGTTGATATGTCATATGTTTCAACACCATCATACCACAATTGTTTTAGCTCATCAATCAAACATATCAAATATACATCAATCAAATGTTTCGGATCACGTGGACCAGGGATAATACAATTTAAATATATATATGATCTAGTCATATACAACTCAGGTGGTAGATTATAAGGTGTAAGAAAAATAAGCCAGCATGAATATAGTGTCGCAGATATAGAAAAAGGCGTGAAGCCATCCGCACACCAACCTAATCGAATGCTTCTTGGTTCACTAGCATAATCTGGATATGTCCTATGAAAGTGCTTCCAAGCTTCTCCATCTGAAAGATGACACATAACACCAGGTGGTCTTCTATTTTCAAAGTGCCATCTCATATGAGGAGCAGAACTCATCGACACATATAACCTCTTTAGGCAAGGTATAAGAGGAAAATAATGCATCACCTTCACCGCGACCATATTCCCGCTGGAAAGCCTCTTGAAACGAGGCGTTTTGCAGAATGTATAACTTTCTAAATTTGCATCATCTTTATAATATAACATGCAACTATCTTCACAATAACCAATTCTCATCGACGAAAGTCCTAACTTAGAAACCAATCTCTTTGCCTTATAGAAATCACCAGGTAAGTTGATATTTGGGTCAACTAGTTCACTCATAAGGTAAATGAAAGAGTCCATGGCCGCTTGAGAAATATTCCAATCAGATTTGATACTTAGTAATCTAACTGCAACAGACAACTTAGAGTGCAGAGTTCCTTCACGTAGTGGATGACTAGCTTCCTCTAACTGTTCACAAAAACGTTTTGCATCATCATTAGGAGTTCATTCAACATTTTCCTTGGACCCTCGGAGTGCATCCCAAAAGCATCCGCAGCTATATCCTGAATTCTAGAATCATGATTTCTATACTTCACAGACCTACTACCTTCACCAACAACCATGTTATGAAATATTCCATTGCTACCATCGATATCTCCATGATTAGTCCTCACAAAATAATTCTCTATAAACCCCTTCCTATAAAGATGAAGCTTAACTTCCTTCACTTTTTTAAACTTCACACAATCGTATTTGACACAAGGGCACCTAATTACTCCTTCAATTACGTATGATGAAAGTGACATTGCATGTCTAATAAAGTCATCAACCCCTTCTACAAAATCCTCCCGCAATCCCCGCCGATTAGGATAATTCCTATAGGACATCCAAGTATGATGTTCCATCTATAAAAATAAAAAAAATTGAGATATTTCCATAAGTATTAGAACTACTTAATTTATTCTACAATTATAAATTAATTAAATCATTTAGTTAATTAAGATAATTAATTTTTACTAATTACACCCAAAATTAAATTATAGTAAATATAATTAATTATGATTCATTCAATTTAAACATAAACTATAAGTTCAATTCATACCCAAAAGGTTCAACACTTATCCCAAAAAGTTCAATTCACATCCAAAAAGTTCAACTATTACCCCTAAAAGTTCAATTCATATCCTAAAAGTTCAACCCATGCCCTAAACAATTCAATTGATACCCTAAACAATGCAATTAACCTCACAAAACATAAGCTCTATCCGAAAGCTCAACACTTACCCCTAAAAATTCAATTCATACCCTAAGAGTTCAATTCACAAGAACAAATCCTAAAAATACAATTTAATTCAAAGTTAAACATTCAATTCCTAACTAAACTACTCAAGTCAATACAAACTTAAACATTGAATTTACACCTTGGGTAATCAATTCAATTTTAACACGACCTAAACCCTAGATTTCAATAAAATTCAAAGTTAACAAATCAATTTAACAATAATTAACTAATTTATAACTAAATAACAAAATATTAAAATTATACAAAAAATGTAAGTTCAAACTGAAATAGCAACAGCAGTAGCAACAGCAGCGGCGGTGGCGACGAGGGGAGGGAGGGGGGAGGGGGAGAGGGGGCAGTGGCGACGTGGGATGGGGAATGAGATTTGTGTGAGGGAAATAGATAAGGAGTGGGGGAAGGGTGTTGTGTGTGTGAGGGAGAAGAGAGTGGGAAATTAGAAAATTTTGAGAAGAGAGTAGAGAAATGACGGGGAAAGCCCGTTTTTGAGATCTGGAATTAAAGTTACCGACCGATGTCGATCGGTAAAGTCGGTCGGTACACTTAAGTGACCGTGCGTTGACTGTGTTTGACCATTAAGCGACCGACTTCGGTCGGTTATTTTTTTTTTTTTTAAAAAAACTAAATTATTTTATTTGTGTTATTATTTCTTAAAATATTATAAACTTTAAGAAATTTTTATAAACTATAAGCATATATTTTATTCAGATATATATTTACTATATTAATTATAAACTATAAGCATAATTTTATAAATAATTAACTAATTACTTTTAAAAAATTATATGCATATATTTTATTCACACATATGTATAATTAATCAATCATAATTTTTTTAAAAATAAAGGTATGTATGAGAGATGTTTATTTCATTCGAATTCCACATTCCGTCTTATATATTCATTCGTTTTATAATTAATTACAAATCGAATAGATTAATAAATATCGATCAAGACGTTTTACCTTTTGTATTCATCTATAAGTTAATTTTCTAAGTTATAGCTAAGTATATGAGTAATTTCGCGCACACACACACATACATTATATTGTAATTGATGATTAATCACATATATTACTACGTATGAAAAATTTATCAATTGATGAATTGGTAAACCAATATTATTCTATTTTAAATATAGTCGATTATTATATTAACTCGTTTACTTAATGCTAATAACTTCTTTCGTTTATTAAATTTGTAATCCATTTATATATATCAAAGAAGTTTAGTCTATATTTCATTCATTCATCACTAATAAGGCATGACATAGATTAATTGATATAGGTCGAGACGTATTATTTTTAATTTTCATCGATATAGGTCAAGACGTTTTGTTTTTAATATTCATCGATGCATCTAAGTAAGTCATAAGTCGATGAATCAATTTACAAATAGATATATTTGAGGATGATCAATTATATATACTAATTATATTATTGCTTCTTCACAAGTCTATCCCGAAAAGAACCCGACCTTATGGCCCTAGCACTTCGCGCTCTTGGATGAGGCTATACCTACACACACACACACACACACACACTCTTTGTTGTGCTTCTTTAACTATATATAGCTTGTTATAGTATATGTTAGTGTATTCATTATTTGTATTACAAAATAAAGTGTTAACGGATTATATTTATATTATTTAGATAGTAAATATTAATGTGATTCAAAAGTTTGATCATGTTTGACCTATGAACCGACCGAAGTTGGTCGGTTATTTTCCAGAAATTACATCAACCGACCAAAGTTGGTCGGTAAAATCTTCTCCTGTAATAACCGACCGACCAATTCAACTCAAAAAATTTATAAAATATTTTAAATAATAATATAATTATTAAAATTTAAAAATATGGGTTCACATTACCGACCAATGTTGGTCGATAATCAAAAAAGTGCTTTGGCTAAGCAAGTCTGACTATTGCGGTCAAATTTTTGACCAATATACTGACCAATTTCAGTCGGTATGTAATTTTAAAAAAATATAAAACAACTTTTTGGTAGTTTCCGTCTGCTTTGGATGGTTTTTTGGTCGCTTTTGTTGACCGACCAACGTTGGTCGGTATGGGTCGGTCGGATTTTTTTAGATTTCTAGTAGTGATTTTATCAAACACCTTATGGGCGTATGTGACGACCCAGCTAGTCGTCTCGTGAGTTATCGCTTCGTTCTCCCCGTTTCTGCTTTATTATGCTTCGCTATCCGTATTTTATGTAATCATGTTGAATGGTTTGCGTTCGGAGTAGATTTGGTAAGAAATGAGACACTTAGTCTCTTTCAAGAAGGTTTAAGTTGTAAAAAGTCAACCGGATGTTGACTTATGAGTTAGAGGGCTCGGATGTGAATTCCGACGATTCGATTAGTTTTGGAAGATGATTTATGACTTAGGAGTGTGATCGGAATTGGTTTTGAAGGTCCCGTGTAGAACTAGGCTTGAATTGGTGGAGTTAGTATTTTGGCGATTTCCGGTTGTTAGGCAAGATTTTGATCCAAGGGTCGGAATGGAATTCCGAGAGTTGCTATAGCTTCATATGGTGATTTCGGACTTAGGCGTATGTCCGGATTTGAAATTAGAAGTCCGTAGGACAATCCAACGCATTTTGGCGAATGTTGGAAAATAGAAGATTTTTGGAAAGTTTGACCGAGGGGTTGACTTTTTGATATCGGGGTCGGAATCTAGTTTTGAAAAAGTTCATAGGTCCGTTATGTCATTTATGACTTGTGTGCAAAATTTAAGGTCAATCGGACTCGATTTGATAGGTTTCGGCATCGAAAGTAAAAGTTGGAATTTATTAGTTTCATTAGGCTTGAATTGGGGTATGATTCGTGTTTTTAACATTGTTGGATGTGATTTAAGGCTCGACTAAGTCCATAATATGTTTTAGGACTTGTTGGTATATCCGGAAGGGGTCCCGAATGGCTCGGGTGAGGTTTGGGTGGTTAAACGGACTATTTCATCTTTGGAAAAGATGAAAAAATTTGCAGAAAATTGCAGAAAAAAACTGATGCGTGTAGTCCCGTTTGGAAGCTCATATCTTGCAATCTATAAGGAATCAGAAAAATTGCAAAACATAAAAGTTATAGCCCTTTGAATCTAGTTTCCAGAAAATTAAACCATTTATGAGTTGGATATTCTATGAGAACTTGATGACTGATTGAAGTTGGCTGGTGGAGCAGTTTTGACAGAATTTCTTGATGCACTTTAGAAGCTCATATCTCGGAATATATAAAGAGTTATGTAGTGTACAACCTATCAAATGAAAGATCTTCGAGTCTAGTTTCTAAATCTTCAAACCGTTGCTCATTTGGATATTTCCATAAGGAGTTATGAGCGTTTTAATAGAAGGTGTACAGCAAGGGAATAATGATAAGAGGATGTACAACCTGCACAGCGCAAATACAACTCCATGAAGCCTGGGCAGAATGTTTTAAGTCTTATTTTGTCCGCGATTTTGGGTATAGTTTCACCCATAGTTGTTCATTTTTGGAGGTTCTTGAAAGAAATTAACGAGGGATTCAAGGAGAATCGATTGGAGGTAAGAATTTTGGACCTAAAACTCGTTTATATTGTGAAATCCACCTAGAAAATCATTGAAGTCTTGCTAAAAATGGAAGAAATAGGGCTTGGGATTTTGAAATTTTAATTGGGTATTTGGAGGACCATTTGGGGCCGGATTTGAGAACTTTTGATATGTACGAACTCGTGGGGAGAGAAGGAAACCGTTGATGTGAAAATTTTTGAACTTCGAGAAGTGGGCCCGGGGCTCAGGTTTTGCTAATTTCGGGATTTCTTGGTATTTT
>MCJB01049615.1:0-69510 GCA_002018475.1 Nicotiana obtusifolia
ATAGTCCAGTTCGGTTTTCCTTCTTCGCGAACGTGGAAGGACTCTCACGTTCGCGATGAAGGATTTGGAGGAGCTGGGCAATTGTTCTTCACGTTCGTGGGTAGGGAGTCGCCTTCACGTAGCTTTGGGATCCCAGGCCTACGCGTTCGCGAAGGCTGCATAGAAGGACGAGGCCTGGGAGGGGGGTCGGTACACTTTACCCTTTCGCGAGGGAGTTCACGCATTCGCAAAGGGTAGGCCAAGTAAGCCTTCGCGTTCGCAAGACCCCTATAGCGTTCACGAAGGGTTACAAGGGCCTGTGGAATTTTGCCTTCGCGAACGCGAGGCCTCTTCCGCGTTCGCGAAGAAGGGGTCAGAAGTGTTGGGCAGAACGTTTTAAAAATGGGGCTCAGCCATTTTTTGAGCCCATTTTCTTCATTCTTGGGCGATTTTGGAGCTTCTTGAGAGGGGTATTCACCTAGCAACTTGGAGGTAAGTAAATTCTACCTATTTTGATATAAATACATAGATTATGGGTAGATTTTAAGATGTAAATTGTGAAAAATCATGGATTAGATGAAAAATCTAGCTTTTGATAAAAATGAGGTTTTTACCACGAAAATGGTTATGGAATGGGATGAAAATTGTATACTTGAGTTCTTATGGTTATGGGTAACGATTTCCTTCAAAAATTTTTGGAATCGGGGCACGTGGGCCCAGGGTGAATTTTAGGAATTTTTTCAAATTGGGTTGGGTAATTACTCTAATAGATAAATTATGAAATTGTGAGCATGTATTGATTAAATTATATAATATTTGGCTTGTTTCGGATTTTTCGGCACCAAATTGAGGCTTTAAAGCGAAATTATGATCGGGAAGTGAGCTTTGGGACGAGGTAAGTCTCTTGCCTAACCTTGTAAGAGGGTATTTACCCCATAGGTGTTGTAAATAAATAATTATTTCTAGTTGTGGGGGCTACGTACATACGAGGTGACGAGAGTCCGTGTGTAGCTACTAGTTATGCTTATGTCCGGGTAGTTTTAGGACCCAATGCATGAACTATTTGGAATTTTTGCACCATACTTGTTAAATTAAAATGCCTGAATTGTATTAGAACTTGTTAGAGAATTGTGAAAGGTAGTTAATGAAATTTGTACTACTTTGTATATAAATCCTTAATCATGTTAAGTCAAATGCTTATAAAGTATCCTTCTCTTCTTGTGGAGCAGGCCGAACGCCTTGGCAGTAGATAGACGCATCTATGGATCGTGCTACACGTCCCTCGGCAGTGTATACGTCACTCTGGATCGGGCCATACGACCTCGACATAAATCGTCCTTAATAATAATACTTGGTGTCATTGATAGTTTTTTGTGGCTTGTAAGGTTACATCTTTTAAAAGGAATGACTTATTTGGGGAATTATATAATTGTGAAAGAATTATTTGCTCCTGCTCGTTGAGAAGATTTAAATTTATTAATATATCCAGTATATATTTAAAGATTTTATCTTAATATTATTGACCCATAGTAAGTGTCGAAGTCGATCTCTCGTCGCTACTTCTTCAAGATTAGACTTAATACTTACTAGGTACACGTTGTTTACGTACTCATGCTACACTTGCAGTACTTTTGTGCAGGATCTGAGCTAGGTGCATTAGGCGGTCCTACCGGCGTGCATCCCCGTTACCCCGAAGCCTAGTGGTGAGCTGTTTTTCCTGAGCCGTTCCGCAGCACCTAGTGTCTCTCTTTGTATTTGTATCCTGTCTATTTCGATTTCAAGCAACAGATAGAATTTTGTATAATCTACTAGATGCTCATACACTTGTGACACCAGGTCTTGGCACAACCCTAGTAGAATCGTGGTGTTGAACTATTACTTGGTTTTATTTATTTATACCTTTTATTTTCTTAAATCTTGCAAATAAGGAAAGTTTAATTACTCGAAAACTCATTAAAAGAGGAATAACTTATCTAATTCACTAGTTAGCTTGCTTAGCGGTGATGCTGAGTGCCATCACGACCTATAGGTGAAATTGGGTCGTGACAACATGGTATCAAACCACTAGGTTCACGTAGGCCTCACAAGTTATGAGCAGACCTAATAGAGTCTTGCGAATCGGTACTAAGTATCTTTTTATTATTCTCTCACATATGGTGAGAACACGCTCTACGGATGTTCCAGACCAGGGAAGAGCTGCTCCCCATGTTGCTAGAGGCCGAGGCAGGGGCCGAGGAAGGGCTCCAGCCCGTGGTAGGGGACAAGGACATCCCAGGGTTGCTCCAGCTATGCCACCAGTGGATCGAACGGAGGATCCTATCGTTGAGGAGTAGGGCGAGGTGCCTGCGGCAGAGCGAGCACCAGTGGATTTCACATCCGCACCGGAATTTTAGGAGGTCATGGGCCGTATGCTGCGGTTTATGGATACTATGACTCAGGCCGGTTTATTTCTGGCAGACCCAGCCATATCTCAGGTGGGGGAGGGGGGGGGGAGAGCACAGACCCCTACCACGCAGGCTCATGGGCATGCAGCTACTGTATTTCAGACTCAGGGCGCATTACCCGTAGGCGGAGCCTAGCCAGTGGCAGCAGCTACACCTGAGCCTAGACCAGTTGCGACCGGTGAACCACAGAAGCTATTGGACAGGTGGACCAGGCTACATCCTCCTATTTTTGGGGGTGAGCGACATGAGGATCCCCAGGACTTCGTTGATCGGTGCAGGGACAGACTGCACAATATGAGGATACTAGAGTCCCATGGGGTAGACTTTGCTACTTGTCAGTTGGAAGGCAAGGCTCGTAGATGGTTGCAGTCCTGCCTTCTTGGCAGACCAACAGATTCTCCTCCCATAACTTGGGACAGGTTCACCCGTATCTTCCTGGATAGGTATATTCCACCCTCCCAGAGGGAAGAGTTGCGGTTTCAGTTCGAGCAGCTCCAGTAGGGTCAGATGTCAGTGACCGACTATGAGCGAGATTCTCTGAGTTGTCTCGCCATGCACTTATGATACTTCCTACTAATGCAGAGAGAGTACGGAGGTTTGTTGCGGGTTTGCACACTGGTATTCAGGCCACTATGGCCCGAGAGGTTGAAATGGGGACTTCTTACGAGCTAGTTGTGGAGATAGCCCGGAGGATCGAGGGTGTGCCTCAGCGTGGCCGAGAGCAGGCTATTAGGGATAAGCGGTTCCGATATTCTAGGGAGTTTAGAGGTGCCCCGGCTGGGGGTAAAGGTCAGTTCGTGAGAGGTTAGTCCAGCAGGCCCCCATACCCAGCACCATCACCTCCTCGGGGTGCTCCAGTGTGACCAGCAGCCGCCCTCCAGCTATTCTGGATTCATCCTGTGGGTATTCAGGTATCAAGGCCAGACTTCTGATCAGCAGCCCACCGTACTGAGAGATTGTTTTGAGTGTGGAGATCTCAGTCATGTGCGGAGGTTCTGCCCCAGACTTCGGGGTTGGGCATTGCAGTAGGGTCAGCAGCCTATGATTACAGCACTAGTTGCTCCACCAACCGTCCAGCCGCCTAGAGGTGGAGGGCAGGTGGGTAGGGGCCATCCTAGAGGTGGAGGCCAGCCAGGTTAAGGCCAGTCAAGTGGCGCTCCAGCTCGGTTCTATGCTTTTTCGGCTAGACCAGATGCAGAGGCCTTAGATGCCGTGATCACAGGTGTCATTTCTGTCTGCGGCAGAGATGCCTCAGTATTATTTGATCCAGAGTCTACATATTCCTATGTGTCATCTCTATTTGCATTCCTGGGTGTTTCTCGTGAGTCCTTGGGTACTCCTGTTTATGTGTCCACTCTTGTGAGCGATTCTGTTGTTGTGGATCGGATCTACCGGTCCTGTATTATTACTTCCAGTGGTTATGAAACTAGAGCAGATCTTCTACTGCTTGAGATGATCGACTCTGAGATTATTCTGGGCATGGACTGTTATCTCCGTATCATGCCATCCTAGATTGCCATGCCGAGACTGTTACCTTGGAGATGCCAGAGTTGCTAGGTTAGAGTGGAAGGGTTCTTCTATCAGTGTATCTAATTAGGTTATTTCCTTTCTGAAGGCTCAACACATGGTTGAGAAGGGTTGTTTGGCTTATCTAGCCTATGTTTGGGACACTACTGCAGAGACTCCGGCGATCAATTTAGTGCCTGTAGTCCGAGAGTTTTCTGATGTATTTCCTTCAAATCTTCCAGGCATGCCACAAGATCATGGTATTGATTTCTGAATCGGCTTGTCTCCAAAACCCAGTCTATATGTATACCACCGTACTGCATGGCTCCGAAAGAGTTGAAGAAGTTAAAAGAGCAGCTTTAGGAGTTACTAGCAAAAGGGTTCGTCAGACCGAGTGTGTCTCCTTGGGGTGCACCGGTATTATTTGTGAAGAAGAAGGATGGGACTATGCGGATGTGTATTGATTATCGCTAATTGATCAAAGTTACCATTAAGAACAAGTACCCGTTTTCACGTATTAATGATTTGTTTGACCAGTTGCAGGGTGCTAGAGTGTTCTCTAAGATCGACTTGAGATTGGGGTACCATCAGTTGAAGATTCGGGATTCGGATGTTCCGAAGACTGCCTTCTGGACTAGGTATGGCCAATATGAGTTTCTAGTAATGTCCTTCGATTTGACTAATGCCACGGCAACGTTTATGGATTTGATGAACAGGGTGTTCAGGCCATATATTGATACGTTTTTCATTGTCTTCATTGATGACATTTTGATCTACTCACGTAGCATGGAGGAGCACGAGCAGTATTTGAGAGTGGTGCTTCAGACCTTGCGGGAACAAACGCTATATGCTAAGTTCTCCAAGTGTGAGTTTTGGGTAGACTCTGTAGCATTCTTGGAGCATATTGTATCGGGCGAGGGTATTAAGGTTGACCCCAAAATGATCGAGGCAGTTCAGAATTGGCATCGTCCCACTTCGACGATTGAGATCAGGAGTTTCTTGGGGTTAGCAGGCTATTATCGTCGGTTTGTGGAGGGTTTTTCATCTATTCAATATCTTTGACTAGATTGACCCAGAAGGGTGCTCCGTTTGATGATTGTGAGGTGAGCTTTCAGTAGCTCAAGACCGCATTGGCTTCAACACCGGTATTAGTGCTGCTTTTCGGTTCAGGGACGTATACAATGTATTGCGGCACTTCACGTGTTGGCCTAGGCTGTGTATTGATGCAGAGGGGCGAGCCATTACATATGCTTCACGTCAGCTGAAGCCCCACGAGAAGAATTACCCGATACATGATTTAGAGTTAATCGCGATAGTTCATGCTCTTAAGATCTGGAGGCATTATCTTTATGGAATGTCCTGCGAGGTTTACACTGATCATTGCAGCTTGCAGCATTTGTTCAAGCAAAGGGACCTAAATTTGAGGTAGCGCAGGTGGCTTGAGTTACTAAAGGATTATGATATTACCATCCTTTATCATCTGGGCAAGGCGAATGTAGTTGCAGATGCCTTGAGTGGAAAGGCAGAGAGTATGGGTAGTTTGGCCTTCATTTCAGCAGAGGAGAGGCCACTAGCTTTGGACATTCAATCCTCGGCTAACAGACTTGTGAGGCTAGATATTTCAGAGCCCAGCCGAGTTCTTGCATGTGTCATTGCCCGGTATTTACTACTTAAGCAGATCAAGGCTCGCCAGTTCGATGATCCACACTTGTTGGTTCTCCGAGAGACGGTACTACGGAGTGGTGCCAAAGAGGTTACTATCGGCGAAGATGGTGTTCTGCGACTCCAGGGTCGTCTATATGTTCCTAATGTGGATGGGCTAAGGGAAAAGATCCTAGAGGAGGCACACAGTTCTCGGTATTCTATTCATCCAGGTGCTACGAAGATGTATCGCGACCTGAGGCAGCATTATTGGTGGCAGCGGATGAAGAAGGACATAGTTGAGTATGTAGCTAGGTGCCTAAATTGCCAGCAGGCTAAGTATGAGCACTAGAGGTCAGGTGGCCTACTTGAGCAGATGATTGTACCGGACTGAAAATGGGAGCATTACTATGGACTTCGTAGTTGGCTATCACGGACCTTGCGAAAGTTTGATGTAGTTTGGATCATTGTCGACAGGTTGACCAAGTCAGCACATTTCATTCCAGTTGTGACCACGTATACTTCAGAGAGGTTGGCCCAGATTTATATTCAAGAGATAGTTTGGTTGCATGGTGTGCCCGTTTCCATCATATCAGATAGAGGCCCTCAGTTTACCTCACATTTCTGGAGACCAGTGCAGAGTGAATTGGGAACCCGTAAAAAGCTCAGCACAACCTTTTACCCGTAGACCAACGAGCAGTCGGAGCGGACTATTCAGATCTTGGAGGACATGCTCAGAGCATGCGTGATTGACTTAGTGGCAGTGGGATCGTTTCTTGCCTTTGGCCAAGTTTTTTTTATAACAACAGTTACCAGTCCAGAATTGAGATGGCTTCATTCGAGGCTTTATATGGTCGGCAATGTCGTTCACCCATCGGATGGTTTGAGCCCGGCGAGGCCAAGTTATATGGTACGGATTTGGTAAAGGGTGCCTTGGAGAAGGTAAAGTTGATTCAGGAGCGACTTCGTACAGCACAGTCCAGGCAGAAGAATTACGCGAATCAGAAAGATCGCGATTTATCATTTATGGTGGGTGAGAAAGTTCTCTTGAAGGTTTCACCGATGATAGGAATCATGAGGTTCGGAAAGAAGGGCAAGTTGAGGCCGAGGTTTATAGGCCCATTCGAGGTGCTGAGGCGAGTTGAGGAGGTTTCTTATGAGCTTGCCTTGCCTCCCAATCTATCGGGAATTCATCCTATGTTCCATGTATCTATGCTCCGGAGGTATCACGCCGACCTGTCACATGTGTTGGACTTCAGCACGGTTCAACTAGATGAGAGCTTAGGTTACGAGGAGGAGCCAGTTTCCATTGTTGATAGGCAGGTTCGCCAGTTGAGGTCCAAGAAGATTTCTACGGTAAAAGTTCAGTGGAGGGGCCAACCAGTCGAGGAAGCGACTTGGCAAGCCGAGGAAGACATGCGAAGCAGATATCCACACTTATTCAGCACTCCAAGTATGATTCTAGACCCCTTCGAGGATGAACGTCTGTTTAAGAGGTGGAGAATGTAATGACCCGAGTCGTTTTACTTTTTAGAATCTCGTTCCCCTAAATAAGACTCCCCTTATATGCTTTAACTGTTTTATGACTTACGGGGATGGTTAGTTTCAGATTTGGAAGGGTTCGGGTTGAAATCGGAACACATGGTTCCTTGGTTTGACTTTAAAAGGCTAAGTTTGACTTCGGTTAATATTTTGAGTAAACAACCTCGAAATTGGGATTTGACGGTTCCAATAGGTTCGTATGATGATTTGAACTTTGACGTATGTTCGAATCGGGTTTTGGACGACACGGGAGCGTTTCGGCGCTTGATAGTGAAAGTTGGCTATTTGAAGGTTTAAAGTTCTTCAAATTTGGTTTGGAGTAGGTTTTGGAGCAATCGAGGTCCGTTTGGAATTCCAAGACTAGAAATAGTTCCGTATGGTGACTGAGGACTTGCACACAAAATTTGG
This sequence comes from Nicotiana obtusifolia, assembly GCA_002018475.1. NCBI lineage: Eukaryota > Viridiplantae > Streptophyta > Magnoliopsida > Solanales > Solanaceae > Nicotiana > Nicotiana obtusifolia. Next base: position 7,521 of record MCJB01049615.1, read on the forward strand.
TGTCATTCCGAGTAGTCCAAGTATGATTCGGCGCGTTCGGAGCATTTTGGAAACTTAAAGATCATATTTTGATTCAAATCGGTTTTGGGGTGAGATTCTTAGTTTCGTTGTTGATTTACACGTTTCGAGAGTTCGAGTAGGTCTGTATTATGTTTATAGACTTTTTGGTGCATTTGGACGAGGTCTCGAGTGGCTCGGATGAGTTTTGAACCACCCGGAGCTAAGTTGGAAAAACCAGATTTTCTAGTTCTGGTTTCCTTCTTCACGAATGGGGAAGGACTCTCGCGTTCGCGATGAAGGATTTGGAAGAGTTGGGCAATTGTTCTTCATGTTCGCGAGTAGGGGGTCGCATTCACGTAGCTTTGGCATCCCAGGCCTACGCGTTCGCGAAGGCCTTCTTGCTTGCTTAGAAGGACGGGGCCTGGGAGGGGATCAGTAAACTTTACCCATCACATTCGCGAGGGAGTTCACGCGTTCGTGAAGGGTAGGCCAAGTAATACTTTGCATTCGCGAAGGGCATTACAATGGCCTGTGGAATTTTTCCTTCGCGAACGCGAGACCTCTTCTGCGTTCGCGAAGAACGGGTCAAAAATGCTGGGCAGAACGTCTTTAAAACGGGGCTCGGCCATTTTTTGAGCCTATTTTCTTCATACTTGGGCGATTTTGGAGTTTCTTGAGAGGGGTATTCACCTAGCAACTTGGAGGTAAGTAAATTCTACCTATTTTGTTAAATACATAGATTATGGGTAGATTTTAACATGTAAATTGTGAAAAATCATGGGTTAGATGAAAAACCTCAGTTTTGATAAAAAATGAGATTTTTACCACGAAAATGGTTATGGAATAGGATAAAAATTGTATACTTGAGTTCTTAAGGTTATGGGTAACGATTTCCTCCGAAAATTTTCGAAATCTGAGCATGTGGGCCCGGGGTGAATTTTAGGAATTTTTCCAAATTGGGTTGCGTAATTACTCTAAAAGATAAATTATGAAATTTTGAGTATGTATTGATTAAATTATATAACATTTGGCTAGTTTCAGATTTTTCGGCACCAAATTGAGGCTTTAGCGCGAAGCTGTAACCGGAAAGTGAGCTTTGAGACGAGGTAAGTCTCTTGTCTAACCTTGTAAGAGGAAATTTACCCCATAGGTGATTTAAATTAAATGCTGCTACAATTTGTAGGGGATACGTATGTACAAGGTGACGAGAGTCCGTGCATAGCTACTAATTATGCTTATGTCCGGGTAGTTTTAGGACCCAATGCATGAACTATTTGGAATTTTTGCACCATGCTTGTTAAATTAAAATGTCTAAATTGTATTAGAACTTGTTCAAGAAATTGTAAAAGTTAGTTAATGAAATTTGTATTACTTTGTATATAAATCCTTAATCACGTTAAGTCAAATGCTTATAAAGTATCCTTCTCTTCTTGTGGAGCGGGTCGAACGCCTCGGCAGTAGATAGATGCATCTATGGATCGTGCCGCACATCCCTCGGCAGTGTACACGTCACTCCGGATCGAGCCATACGACCTCGGCATAAATCATGCTTAATAATAATACTTGGTGTCATTGATAGTTTGTTGTGGCTTGTAAGGTTACAGCTTTTAAAAGAAATGATTTATTTGGGGAATTATATAATTGTGAAAGAATTACTTGCTCTGCTCGTTGAGAAGATTTGAATTTATTTATATATCCAGTATTTATTTAAATATTTTATCTGAATATTAATTGACCCATAGTAAATGTCGAAATCGACCTCTCGTCACTACTTCTTCGAGAATAGACTTGATACTTACTTGGTACACATTGTTTACGTACTCATGCTACACTTGCTGCACTTTTGTGCAGGATCTGAGCCAGGTGCATTAGGCGGTCCAACTGGCGTGCGTCCCCGTTACCCTGACGCCTAGTGGTGAGCTGTTTTTCCTGAACCGTTCCACAGCACCTAGTGTCTCTCTTTGTATTTGTATCCTGTCTATTTCGATTTCAAGCAGCAGATGGAATTTTGTAAAACCTACTAGATGCTCATACACTTGTGATATCAGGTCTTGGCACACACCCTAGTAGAATTGTGGTTTTGAACTATTACTTGGTTTTATTTATTTATACCTTTTATTTTCATAAATCTTGCAAATAAGGAAATTTTAATTACTCGGAAACTCAATAAAAGAGGAATAACTTGTCTAATTCACTAGTTGTTCTTGCTTAGCGGTGATGCTGGATGCCATCACGACCTATAGGTGAAATTGGGTCGACACTAAGTCTCTCTTTCTTAAGTAGAGACCAAGTCAAATAGGCATGAACTAATGTTTGCAACCATTAATTCTTCAAATAAAAACAAGAACAAGGTTAAATAATAAACACCCAACCATAAACAATAAATCCATGTTGCTAATTAAAATAATAAACTATATGTTCAAAAAACTCAAAATAGCAAAAACTACTAATAAGAATAACAGGAACCGTCTACTGTAGCAGCTAATGTCCAAAGATTACCCTAAAAATGTGAAACTTGTCTATTTATACAGGGCTGGAAATTTCGGACAAAAATGCCATTTCGGAGATTCTGCGGCCGCACAATTCCATGTGCGGTCCGCACTTATCTTCAGCTTCATAGGATTGGAAAACTGCGGCTGCATAATTCTAAACTGCGGCCGCAATGCATTCCTTCTGCGTCCCATAGAATTATAATTGCAGTTGCACCTTGCTCTTCTGCGGTCCGCACAATTGTAACTGTGGCTGCACAGCTCTTCTTCTGCGGCTACACAATAATTATGCGGTCCGCACTTTTGGTAGACTTGAAATGCAAGTTCCCTGAACTTTGCTCTGACCCAGCTTCTGCGGCCGCACAATTCATGTGTGGACCGGACGTGCACCAATCTCTGATGGATTTTTCTTCACAACCTGCGGCCGCAGATGATATTCTATGGTCTGCACTTTTGAGCTTTTGTGCCCTTTTTTTTTGTTCTTGAGTTCAGATTACTCCTTCTTGAGTTGGAGTTCATCTCGGGGGATCATCTTTCAATATTCCTGCAATGAAGCACATTTCATCACTTTTCGGGCATACAATTGAATGCTTTTGACTAAAACGAAAACTAAAGGGCGCTAATAAGTAGTCAAAATTCCTACTTGTCAACTCTCCAAAACTTAAGCTTTTGCTTGTCCTCAAGCAAATAAAGTAGTTCCCACCTCCACAAGTTAAGAGCCATTCCAGCAATTCAAAGTGAGTCACTCACACATCAATTAGGACCAACAATTACCCACACCACTTATGAGTTATCTACAAGGCAACAAGTTAATCTTTTAAGCACAAATAGTTCTAATGTTACACTTGATCATCAAGACTTGACTTTATTCATCAAGGAAGCTCGCTTTTTCATGTAGGTCAATTTGGATCCCAAACTCCTCCCCCTCTACTCTCCGTTTGCCTATTTCACTTAAGAATTTTAGCACTCAATCCAAAGATTTGTGAAAGGATTGCTTAGCTCTATCAAAAGAATGTCGCAAGTACGGTTTTAAGCACCATAGGCTTGCCCCTCATGTAAATCACCACTAATGTAAGCTCACTCGGCTTAAAATAACATAGGGCTTTTTCGGAATGTGATGAAGGCTTTTGGACTAAGGTTGGATATACTATGATAGAAAGGGTTCATTTTTCCTTAAGCACTCCATTTTCTTTTCTAGGCTCATGCTTTGCCAATTCTTTGAGGCATTGTCTTTTCTCTAGGGGAAGTAGAGAGACTTCACATCACTCTTTCTTGGTCATGATATTCATTTTCTCCTTCTTTGATTTCTCCATGCTTTGCATCATTATGTTTCTTTGAATCCCTTTCAATTCTTCAACTTATTCACTTTCCTTCTGCATTTTTCTTTTTGTTCTTTCTTTTCTTGCCTTTCCTTCTCTTTATTTCTTTTCTCTTTTGTGCCTTGATACCTTTTTCAAACACTTCGTCTCTCCCCCAAACTTACGTTTTTAGCCAATTTTTTCACAAGAGTGTTAAGAAAAGCTCGGGTGCCAAGAAAGGGTCGCGACACAACGGGTAAAGGCTTGTAACATGGTTATCAAATGAGAAAGGTTTTAGGCTCGAATGGGTTGACTAGGGATAACAACATTGGTGGGCAATGGAAAATTTCAAGCGCGTCAAAGAGAGCCTACAATAACTTCTCAAGCCAAGTAAAACTTACAGATTCACCTAGAAACACATTCGGGGCAAGTTCTAGACCATTGGCACGGGTACTTGGACTTGCAACAACAACATCTTACCTCTCATGCAGTTGGGTTGTTAAAAAGGATAGAGTCGACGGCCCACAATGACCATATTCAAGATTGAAAATCACTATGTTTCGATTATACCATTCGGTGATAGCTTAAGTCAACACAAGAGTCACAAGGTCACTAACTAAAGCTATTTATTTTCAAAAACCTTATTTTTTCACCATAAGCATGTAATTAAGTTTGTTGGTGCCAAGTGAAGCATGTTTGACTCTTCGAATATGATTCAATTAGGTCTTTTTATTCATTACTACTACTATTATCACCTAAACACCAAAAACGGACTCAATCTCTCAAGAAGGTTGTCACGCCATCCATCGTTGGGAAGAGCCACCTGGTTCACACAGAAACTACCTTTGGAAAGAACCGTGGCATTTAGAAAACCAAAGGCTTATTATCCACTAAGACATAAAAAGAAGCTATTAAATTAAAAAGAAGTTACTAATTCGAAAAGAAGACAAGCATAAAGATAAAGAAGCTATAAAACAAAAGAACTATTGAAAGCTAAACGAATATACATAGTGACAGATAAGAGGGAATATATACATAATGAGAAAATGGAAGAAAATAATAATAAGTTAATTACATGCCAAATGTCTCATATTTATCAAAATACAGAATCATCAGAATGTGTCAAAGAAACTCCACCCCACCCCCCTCCGAATAAAAATAAGCGTTGTCCCCAATGCTTAACAAAATAAGAGTAAGAGAAGGGTGAGAGTGAAGAAAACTCCTTATGGCTCTGTGGCCATCTCTGTGTCCCCAGCAGTGGCCCCGACCTCAGCCTCATCCAATTTGATCTCATCATCCTCAAGTACGGGAGTGGCTGGGTTGGTGAACATCTGACGGACTGCCTCGGTAAAGTTAGCAGCAGTGTTTGGCTCCTCAACTGGCCAGCTAGTGCTGTAGGTGTTGTAAAAGGCTTGGGTTGTGCGTGTCTATCAACATATCAAATGGAATGTCTCCGGCTGCTGCAAGCTTTGTAACCTGGCTTTGAAACCTGTCTACTGACTTCTTAGATGCTTTCCGCTTTCTCATTTTCTCTACTTCTTTGCCCAACTCTTCAGTCACCGCCCCATGCCGCACTAAAGTGGCCACGATCGTGTTTTGATTTTTCAGGAGCTTCTTAAAGGTTTCATCAACTGTGGGGGGAATCTGGGTTGCCGGAGAAGATGACTATGCTGCAACATGGCTGGTTATGTTAGTCAGCTTTGCAGTAGTTGTCTGCATCCAGTTGTTGAGGCTCGCCAGTGTCTAGGAGACTCGCAGCATAGAGAGTAGAGTAGATGGCATAGGTACCGGCTTAAAAGCCGAGGTGGGATGCACTAAGGCTGAAGGTGGAGGCATGGCAGCTACACTGGTAGAAGGTGCTGCAGAAGTGGATGGAATATCAGCTGTCTCTGTACCCACTACCGATGGCTCGGCAACTGGCCTACGGTGGTAGTCGGCTGACCCTTTATCTTTGGGTTGTGTGCATCCATTAGAGGATACCAAGAGAAGGGCTTCTTCGCCCGAACCTTCATGTCATAATCTCTGGGCTCTACCCGTGCATCCGTAAGGTACTCAGTGATGGTGTTGGTTTAGAGTAGGAGGTATCATCTTGCCTGGCGACCATTGACATGTTGGTCGACGTCACGGCACCCACATTGATCGGGTACCCTGCAATAATAGGGGTGACTGCAACTGCTCGTGGAATAGGTAGGTTGGTTTCATTCTAGCACGTTTCTAATCTGCTGCATACGAAGGTCTGTCATCCCTTTGCCTCGAAATTTAGGGTGTTCCTCTAAATAGAAACCCCTACAGTGATCCATAGTGGTGGTGGCCTTGGGGCTGCAAGAAGCTCAGCTAGCCATGGGCGAGCTGCATCACCCATCGCCAGCTTCTCCAAATAATGTGTCGGCTCAACATCCTCAAACCCCAAGTAGGAATTCAGTGTGTGCTGGTGGAACCGCACCTTTAGATATCTCACTTTTGTAACTTTGGTCCGTTTCTTTATGTGTGCCACATTGGCATAGAACTCCCGGACCAACTATACTTGGTGTCCACAACTGACTGGGTGAACCACATCTAGCCCTTCCTCTCTCGAAAATGTCTCAACACGGCCACCACCTACGGAAGCTGGTAAATGCAGCTAGACTCACAAAATGGTCCTCTCAGACCTCTTTCTTCTTCGGCCTCTCAAGACTGGCACCTGTAGTATCACCCCCTCGGCCGTCATTCTGAATATCATCAACAGTAACTGCCGGTGCCTCAGGGACAAGTGTAGAAGAGGGTTTTGAAGCCTGACTGGCACTCTGCGAACCATCGGAGGTGCTATGTGAGAAGGAAGGTTCGTCCCGAAGTTGATACCTTCCATGTGGCTGTTGTGGTTGTGATTGGACAGCAAGCTGATCTTGCACTGAGTCGCCCTCCGATGCTTCCCGAGATGGGGCATATGAACTAGATTCGGAGGGCTCGGGCTGTCTTCCTCAGCTTGCTGTAGCTTTCTTGGTAATAATCTTCTGGAGGGCGAGGGGTAAATTGTTTTTACTTCGACCTCTGGGAGGTTCACCCCTCCCTTTTGAAGTGTCACCGTGGCCACGAGATCTAACCATTTTCTGTAACAAGCAATAGCAGCAGTTAGTTGTGGTTCAATTTCAAATAGACAGTATAACACAGTGTAGAACATGAGTGCAAGGTGGGGAAGTGCGGCTGCATACTGGGTTGTGCGGACTGCACAATTTGAACTTGCAGCCGCAAAAATAGAACTGCGGTCCGTACAATTATTAGTGCGACCGCAGATTTGAAGTGCGGTCCACACTTTTATCATCGCAGCGCCACACATCAAACACACCAAAATGTCAACTCTCTGAAGATAGAGATTGGGCTGTTTTGTGACGGCACTTACTCTTCTGCGGCTCACGATAGAATTTCTGTGATCCGCACAATTTCAAGTGCGGCCGCAGAAACAGCCTTGACTAAAGAACCCTAATCTCAATTCTGCGGACCGTACAATTTCTTGTGCGGCCGTAGATTTCAAACAATTACGAGCAGACTTTCTAGGGTTGTTCAATTTTTGCACAAATTCAACATGGTATTAACAATTAATCATGAAAATCAATACACCCATTCCCCATAGAGCAATTATCAGTTGACCCAACACAGTTTACACCCCACGTGGTTGTAAAATTGAAAGTTATTGACAAATGGCCTAAAGCTACCTAACAAATTGTAAAACTAAACTAAAAATTGAAGAATTCTACGAGTAATTGAAGCATACCAAATATGATATAGTGCGAATGAGTGAATACGGATGTGGATTGAGTGTGGCAGATGATTAAACAAGCGATTTTGATATTTTAGAATTTTTAGTGCTCAGAGAGGTGAAAAAATATACAGCAGCCCCTAATGTTACTATTTATACTTGACGATCAGATTGTAGGGACACGGGATGAGTGCGGCAGTAGAATTCCTTCTGCGGTCCGCACTCTGTTACCTGGAGGCTCAAAAGCTCTTGCTAATCTGCGGTCCGCAAAATATGTGATGCGACTACAGATTTTGGCTGCGGACCGCAGATTTTAATGTGCGGCCGCACTTTTTCCATTTCTCTGACAGACCAAACTTCAGAAAGTTTGCAATTTCCCATTTCAATTTATGCGGTCCGCACTGTAATTGTGTGGCAGCAGTTCCCTTCTGTTGTAGCACCCACAGTTGTGCTGTCCGCACAATACATGTGTGTTTCGCACTTTTTCCACACCTAGCCAATTTTTCTAAGCACAGTTCTTATAAAGCACACTCATTCCCGCAACACACTTCAAATCTACTTAGCACAAAAATAACACCTATATACAAAAGAAGAAAAGAAAAAGAAAAAGAAACATGGGTTGCCTCCCAAGAAGCGCCTGATTTAATGTCTCGGCACGACGCAGATTACATCACTTCAAATGAATAACTGCCACCACATGGCCATCATCAGCTTGTCCCAAATAATGCTTCACCCTGTGATCATTGACTAGGAATACCTCATCATTTATGTTGTTCAAGTCCAATGCACCAAAGGGTGTCACACCCACAATTTCAAAGGTACCACTCCATTTGGATTTCAGCTTTCTGGAAAACATCTTCAATCGTAAGTTGAACAACAAAACAAGATCACCCACTTTGAACTCCTTGTTTCGGATGTATTTTTCATGAAGGTACTTCATTCTTTCTTTGTACAAAAGACGAACTTGCATATGCATGGTACCGGAACTCATCCAATTCATTCAAATGTGGAACTCACAAGTTAGCAGCTGCATCCCAATCAAGATTCAACTACTTTAAAGCCCACATGCCTTTGTGCTCAAGTTCCACCGGAAGATGACAAGCTTTTCCAAACACCAACCAGTATGGAGACATCCCGATAGGAGTTTTGAAAGCAGTACGATAAGCCTATAGTGCATCATCAAGCTTCTTTGACCAATCCGTCCGGTGAGCATTCACTGTTTTGGACAAGATACTCTTTATCTCCCAGTCGGAGACTTCCACTTGACCGCTAGCTTGAGGATGATAGGGAGTCGTAACTGTATGAGTGACACCATACTTGATAAGCAAAGTGCTAAAAGCCTTGTTGCAAAAATGCGACCCCTCATCGCTTATGATAGCCCGCGGAGTGCCAAATCTTGTGAAAATATTCTTCTTCAAGAACGCCACAACATTTCTCGCTTCATTGTTGGGTATAGCAATGGCCTCAACCCATTTAGACATATAATCAATTGCGACCAAGATGTAGGTATTTCCACAATAACTCACAAAAGGACCCATGAACTCAATACCCCACACATCAAAGATATCGATCTCCAAAATGGTAGTGAGAGGTATTTCATTCTTCTTCGAGATTCCATCGGCCCATTTTCATTCATCACATCCTTCTACCATATCACTTACATCTTTGAAGAGAGTGGGCCAATAGAAACTACAACTTAACACTTTAGCCGCCGTTCTTACTCCGCCATGGTGACCGCCATAAGGCGAAGAATGGCAAGCCTCAAGAATAACATTTTTCTCTTCATCCGATTCACATCTTCGAATTACCCCATCTGTGCAAATCCCCAAGAGGTAAGGCTCGTCCCAATAATAATCTTGGCAATCCCGTTTGAGCTTCTTCCTTTGATTTAAAGAGAACTCATCCGGGATGATTCCACAAACAAGGAAGTTTGTTAGACCGGCGAACCATAGCACCTCCTCCTTCATTGAAATGGCCAATCGTTTCTCATTGAGGAAGGAGTCATTGATCTCAAGGCCATCATGCGGCCTCCCCTCCTCCTCCAAATGAGACAAGTGGTCTGCCACTTGATTTTCACTCCCTTTCCGATCTTGAATGTCAATATCAAACTCTTGCAACAATAGCACCCATCTCATCAACCTAGCATTTGAATCTTTATTGCTCATAAGATAACGAAGTGCCGCATGATCCGTATGAACAATAACCTTTGCACCCATCAAGTATGGGCGGAACTTCTCAATTGCAAACACAATGGCAAGGAGATCTTTCTCTGTAATGGTGTAATTGACTTGGGCCTAATTCATGGTCTTACTAGCATATTAGACCTGATGAAAAATCTTGTAGATACGTTACCCCAAAACTACTCCAACTGCTACATCACTAGCATCGCACATGAGCTCAAAATAATGGGAGTGTTGTCAACTTGAACTTTAGCAATTCAAAAGCTCTCATGCAATCATCATTGAAGTGATACTTAGCATATTTCTCTAAGAGCTTGAACAATGGATTCACCACTTTAGAAAAATCCTTTATGAAGCGCCGATAGAACCCCGCGTGACCCAAGAAACTTCTCACGTCTTTCACTGATGTCAGAGGTGGAAGTTTAGAAATCACCTCTATCTTTGCCTTGTCGACCTCAATGCCCTTCTTTGAAATTGTTGGCCAAGGAAAATGCCCTCCTTGACCATGAAATGGCATTTCTCCAAATTCAGCACCAAGTTCTTTTCTTCACACCTTGCCAATACTTTATCCAAAATTGCCAAGCAATCATCAACGCAATCCTCGACTACCGAGAAATCATCCATGAAGACTTCAAGGTAGTCCTCGACCATATCCATAAATATCGCCATCATACACCTTTGAAAAGTCGTTGGTGCATTACATAAGCCAAATGGCATCCGCTTGAAAGCGAAAGTGCCATAGGGACAACTGAAAGTTGTTTTCTCTTGATCTTCCGGGACAATAAGGATTTGGTTGTAGCCCAAATATCCATCTAAAAAGCAATAGAAAGCACAGTCCGCCAACCTATCAAGCATTCGGTCAAGAAAGGGGAGTGGGAAATGGTCTTTCCTTGTGACATTGTTTAGCTTCCGATAGTCCATACACGCTCTCTACCCGGTCACCGTTCTTGTGGGAATCAACTCATTCTTGTCATTGGTGACCACCGTTATGCCCCCCTTTTTCGGGACACTTTGCACCGGAGAAGTCCACGAACTGTCAGAAATAGGGTAGACCACCCCGACATCCAACCATTTGATAATCTCCTTTTTGACCACGTCTTGCATGGCTTCATTGAGTCTCCTTTTATGTTCAATGGAGGGTTTGGCATCTTCCTCCAAGTTAATCTTGTGCGTGCAAAATGTGAGGCTTATTACCCAAATATCCACAAAAGTCCACCCAATAGCTTTCTTCCTCTTGTGGAGCACCGGCAATATAGTGTCAACCTGCACGTTAGTCAAACAAGAGGAAAGAATAACTGGTAAAGTAGAACAAGGGCCAAGGAATTCATACCTGAGATGTGGAGGCAATGGCTTCAACTCCAAGATCGGAGGCTCTTCAATTGAAGGCTTTGTAGGAGGAGTTATTCTATTCTCAAGATGCAAGGAAAGTTTCCGGGGTGTATAGTTGTATGACCCCATTCCTTGCAACGAATTAACACATTCCATGAAGACATCCATCTCGTCATCATCAAAATTGAGCAAGACGGCCTCCAACATATCACCCACATTAATCGTGGCGCTTTTATCATCAATAATCATATCATTCACCAAGTCCACGAATGAACACACTTCATTGCTATTTGGTTACCTCATAGATTTGCACACCTAGAACACCGCCTTTTCATCACCCACCCGAAAAGTGAGTTCTTCGGCTTCCACATCAACAAGAGCCTTCCCCGTAGCAAGGAAAGGTCTTCCAAGAATAAACAGTACCTCATAGTCCACTTCACAACCAGGAATTACAAAATTCGCTGGGAGAATGAACTTATTGACACGAACCAATACATCTTCAATCACCCCCAACGATCACATCATTGTACGATCAGCCATTTGTAATCTCATAGATGTGGGTCTTGGTTTCCTAATTCCAAGGTCTTGAAAACCGAATAAGGCATCAAATTGATACTCGCCCCAAGATCACAAAGAGCTTTTGCAAACTCGGCACTTCCAATGGTGCAAGGGATTGTGAAAACACCAGGATCTTCCAACTTTGCAGCCATCGAATGCACAATTGCACTCGCTTGATGAGTGACTTTGATAGTTTCAAAATTCATCGACCACTTCTTTGTCACCAAGTCCTTCATAAACTTTGCGTATCTGGGCATTTGCTCTAAGGCTTCAACTAATGGCACATTTATCAAGAGACTCTTCATCAAATCAATGAACTTTTTGAATTAATTCTCGCCATTTTGCTTGGCGAGCCTTTGAGGATATGGAGGAGGTGTCTTAGGCAATGGTGCTTTAGCCTTTTGCACTACCGGTTCCGATATGTCAATCACATGCTCCCTAGACGGGTTCACTTCCTCTTGAGTCTTGTCCACCATGTCATCAATATCAATCAGAACTTTATCATTAGCTTGCATTATATTGGTTGGGATCTCCTCTTCTTAGACCACTTACTCATCATCCACAAGTTATCATTGACTTGAGGTGGGTGCATTCCCACCTCTTCCACTTCTTGTAGTAACGGCCATGGCATGCCCCGTATTGTTCCCACCCTTCGGGTTAACCACCGTGTCACTTGGTAGTGCCCCCTTAGGAAGAGAATTTAACGCTTGAGAGATTTGACCCATTTGCACCTCTAGATTGCGGATCAATGTGCTGTGTGAAGCAAATTGGGCATCGGAATCGGCATTCTTGTCCATCATTTGTTTGAACATGTTCTCGATACAGCCCATTTCATTGTTAGACGAATTAGGAGCATGGGAAGGATAAGGGGTGGGTTGCTCGATTGTTGAAACATCGAGGGCCCGACCCCGATTTCCTTGATTGTTGTTCCACCCGCCTTGGTTGTTGCTTCCACTCTAATTGCATTGATTGTTTTTTTTTTCCAATTGCATTGATTGTTTCCACCGCTCCAATTACCTTGATTTTGAGAATTCCAATTGCCTTGATTGTTTGAAGGTCACCGTTGTTGTTGACCTCCCCAGCAATGGCGCCAAAAATTGATCTCGTCCCATTTCACTCCTCTATTCGAGGTTATGAAAACAGTCAATGCAATAGTAATACTCAACAAGAATCGGGGCCGAATTCCGCAAGGAGCTATATGTATGGGAGTTAGTAGTATATATCTTAGCATGTGATTTTGTATATCTAAATTTACACTTCCGCAAAAATTGGTTGTTTTACAGTTCAATCTAAACTATAATTGTAATTTAAGAAATAAAACTAGAAATTGTTTTGTTGTTTTTCAATTGTTGTAAAAGGCCTAGGGGTATCATCTTCGCCTAGGTGTTTGCCTAACGGGTTGTAAACTTTAAAGCTTATTTTATTAGTCGGGGTGTATTATAGCTATCAACACTCGGTTACCCACTCAATACCTCTTGGTCAGAGGGTGATTTTTTCCAATTTGGCTTTCTGAAGTCCACATGGGTATTGAACAAAACGGTTCATAAAAAGCTCAACGGGTTTTACTATCTCTAGGTTCAACCCTTTAATTGGGTTTATCAATATCTTGATTGACCCAATTTCTTGCTAGCCAAGTTTTTCTAGACTAAATCTCTCTTTCTCAAGTAGTGACCAAGTCAAATAGGCAAGAACCAATGTTTACAATCATTAATTCTTCAAATAAAAGCAAGAATAAAGCTAAATAATAAACACTCAACCATAAACAAGCGATAAATCACTCAGCCATAAACAAGCAATAAATCAAACACCCATTAAGTTTACACACTAGGGTTGGATCACAACCCTAGTGAAAATCTAGCTACTCATACTTAAAATGGAAGAACTAGGAGAAGAAATGATAATTAAACCCATATTGCTAATTAAAATGATAAACTCTATGTTCAAGAAGCTCAAAATAGCAAAAACTACTAAAAAGAGTAAAAGGAACCGTCTACTATAGCAGCTGATGTCCAAAGATTACCCTAAAACTGTAAAAATTGTATATTTTATAGGGCTGGAAATTTCGGACAAAAATGCCGTTTCCGAGGTTCTGCGGTCGCATAATTTCATGTGTTGTCCGCACTTATCTTCAGCTTGACAGGATTGGAAAATTGCAGCTGCATAAGTCTAAACCGCGGCCGCGATGCATTCTTTCTGCGGTCCGCACAATTGTAACTACGGCCACACAACTCTTCATCTGCGGCTGCACAATAATTGTGTGGTCCGCACTTTTGATAGACTTGAAATGTAGATTCTCTAAACTTTTCTCTGTCCCAGCTTCAATCGCACTTTGCACCAATCTCTGATAGATTTTTCTTCACAACTTGCATCCGCAGATGATATTCTGCGGTCTGCACTTCTGAGCTTTTGTGCCTTTTTTTTATGTTCTTAAGTTCAGATTACTCCTTCTTGAGTTGGAGTTCATCTCGGGGGCTCATCTTTCAATATTCCTGCAATGAAGCACATTTCATCAGGTTTTGGGAACACAATTAAACGCTTTTGGACTAAAATGGAAGCAAAAGGGCGCTAATAAGTAGTCAAAATCCCTACTTATCAACTCCCCCAAGCTTACGCTTTTGCTTGTCCTCAAGTAAATAAAGTAGTTCCTACCTCCACAAGTTAAGAGTCATTCCAGCAATTTAAAGTGAGTCACTCACACATCAATTGGGACCAACAATAACCCACACCACTTATGAATTATCAACAAGGCAACAAGTAACTTTTAAGCACAAATAGTTCTAATGTTACACTTGATCATCAAGAGTTGACTTTATTCATCAAGGAAGCTCGCTCTTTCATGTAAGTCATTGTGGATCCCAAACTCTTCCTCCTCTACTCTCCATTTTCCTATCTCACTTAAGAATTTTAGCACTCAATCCAAAGATTTGTGAAAGGTTCGCTCATCTCTATTAAAAGAATGTCACAAGTACGACTCTAAGTACCATAGGCTTGCCCCTCATGTAAATCACCACTAATGTAAGCTCACTCGGCTTGAAATCACGTAGGGCTTTTCGGAATGTGATGAAGGCTTTTGGACTAAGGTTGGATATGCTATGATAGAACGGTATTTTTCCTTAAGCACTCCATTTTCTTTTCTAGGCTCATGCTTTTGCCAATTCTTTGAGGCATTGTCTTTTCCTTAGGGGAAGTAGAGAGACTTCACATCACTCTTTCTTGGTCATGATATTCATTTTCTCCTTCTTTGATTTCTCCATGCTTTGCATTATTACTTTTCTTTGAATCCCTTTCAACTCTTCAACTTATTCACTTTCCTTTTGCATTTTTCTTTTTGTTCTTTCTTTTCTTGCCTTTCCTTCTCTTCATTTCTTTTCTCTTTTGTGCCTTGATATATTTTTCAAACTCCTCGTCTCTCCCTCAAACTTATGTTTTTAACCAATTATTTCACAAGAGTGTAAGAAAAGCTCGGGTGCCAAGAGAGGGTCGCGACATAACGGGTAAAGGCTTGTAACATGTTTATCAAATGAAAAGGTTTTAGACTCAAATGGGTTGAATAGGGATAGCAACATTGGTGGGCAATGGAAAATTTCAATCGCATCAAAGAGAGCCTACAATCACTTC
The DNA here is from genome assembly GCA_002018475.1 of Nicotiana obtusifolia. Classification (NCBI taxonomy): domain Eukaryota; kingdom Viridiplantae; phylum Streptophyta; class Magnoliopsida; order Solanales; family Solanaceae; genus Nicotiana; species Nicotiana obtusifolia. The sequence continues at coordinate 22,726 of MCJB01049615.1, forward strand.
TCAATCCAAGTAAAACTTAAAATTTCGCCTAGAAACACATTCGAGGCAAGTTCTAGACCATTAGCACGGGTATTTGGACTTGTAACAACAACATCTGACCTATCACGCTGCTGGATTTTTAAAAAGGATAGAGTCGAAGGCCCACAACGACCATATTCAAGATTGAAAATCACTATGGTTCGATTAAACTATTCGATGATAGCTTAAGTCAACACGAGAGTCACAAGGTCACTAACTAGAGCTATTTCTTTCCAAAAACCTTATTTTTGACCATAGGCATGTAGTTAAGTGTGTTGGTGCCAAGTGAAGCATGTTTGACTCTTTGAGTATGACTCAGCTAGGTCTTTTTATTCATTACTACTACTATTATCACATAAACACCAAAAACGGACTCAATCCCTCAAAAAGGTTGTCACGCCATCTATCGTTGGGAAGAGCCACCTGGTATAAAAATAAGCTATTAAATTTAAAAAAAAGCTAATAATTCAAAAATAAGACATACATAAAGATAAAGAAGCTATAAAACAAAAGAACTATTGAAAGCTAAACGAATATACATAGTGAGAGATAAGAGGGAATATATACATAATGAGAAAGAGGAACAAAATAGTAATAAGTTAATTACAGGCCAAATGTCTCATAGTTATCAAAATATAGAATCATCAGAATGTGTCAAGAAACTCCACCCCTCGAATAAAAATAAGCATTGTCCCCAATGCTTAACAACATAAGAGTAAGAGAAGGGTAAGAGTGAAGAAAACTCCCTATGGATCTGTGGCCATCTCTATGTCCCCAGCAATGGCACCGACTTCAGCCTCATCTAATTGGATCTCATCATCCTCAAGTCCGGGAGTGGCTGGGTTGGTGAACATCTGATGGACTGCCTCAGTAGTGTTAGCAGCAGTGTCTGGCTCCTCAAACTGGCCAGCTGGTGCTGTAGGTGCTGTAGGAGCTGGGCCTGGGTGGTACGGGTCTATCAACATATCAAATGGAATGTCTCCGGCTGCTGCAAGCTTTGTAACCTGGCTCCGAAGCTCGTCCACTGACTTCTTAGATGCCTGCCGCTTTCTCATTTTCTTTACTTCTTTCCCCAACTCTTTGATTACTGCCTCATGTTGCACTAAATTGGCCATGATCGTATTTTGATTTTCCAGGAGCTTCTTCAAGGTTTCATCAACTTTGGGGGTATCTAGGGTGCCGGAGAGGATGACTGTGCGGCAACATGACTGGATATGTCAGGCAGCTTTGCAGTAGCTTTCTGCATCTAATTGTTGAGGCTCGCTAGTGTCTAGGAGACTCGCAGTGTAGAGAGTGGAGTAGATGGCATAGGTATTGGCTTAAGAGCCGAGGTGGGAGGCACTGAGGCTGAAGGTAGAGACATGGCAGCTGCTCTGGTAAAAGGCTCTGCTGAAGCGGATGGCATATCAGTTGTCTCTGTATCCACCACCGATGGCTCGTCAGACTGACCTACGGTGGTAGTCGACTTACCCTTTCTCTTTGGGTAGTGTGCATCCATCAGAGAATACTGAGAGAAGGGCTTCTTCTCCCGAACCTTCGTGTCGTAATCTCCGGGCTCTACCCGTGCATTCGTAAGGTACTCGGTGATGGTGTTGGGATACGAGTAGGAGGTATCATCTTTTCTGGCAACCACTGACATGTTGACCGACATCACCGCACCCACATTGATCGGGTACCCCGCCATAATAGAGGCGACTAGAACTGCTCGTGGAATAGGTAGGTTGGTTTCATTCTAGTACGGGTCTAGTCTGCTACATACGAAGGCCTGCCATCCCTTCGCCTCGAAATTTAGGGTGTTCCGCTAAATAGGAACCCCTGTAGTGATCCATAGTGGTGGTGGCCCTGGGGCTGCAAGAAGCTCAACTAGCCATGGGCGAGCTACATCATCCATCGCTAGCTTCTCCAAATACTATGCCGGCTCAACGTCCTCAAACCCCAAGTAGGAGTTCAGTGTGTGCTAGTGGAACCGTACCTTCAGATATCTCACTTTTGTAACTTTGGTCCCTTTCTTTATGTGTGCCATATTAGCATAGAACTTCCGGACCAAATACTCCTTGGCGTCCACAACTGACTAGGTGAACTACATCTACCCCTTCCTCTCTCGGAACTGTCTCAACACGGCTAGATTATACTTGTCGAGATCTTTAAGCTTGAACTGTGGCTCAAGAGTGAGTGATCTCACTGGCCACCACCTACGGAAGCTGGTAAATGCAGCTAGACTCACAAAATGGTCCTCTTAGACCTCTTTCTTCTTCGACCTCTCAAGACCAGCACTTGTAGTATCACCCCCTCGGCCGTCATTCTGAATATCATCAACAGTAACTACTGGTGTCTCAGGGACAGGTGTAAAAGAGGGCTTTGAAGCCTGACTGGCACTCTGCGAACCATCGGAGGTGCTATGTGAGGAGGAAGGTTCGTCCGGAAGTTGATACCTTCCATGTGGCTGCTGTGGTTGTGATTGGACAGCAAGCTGATCTTGCAGTCGCCCTCCGATGCTTCCCGAGATGGGGCATATGAACTAGATTCAGAGGGCTCGAGCTCTCTTCCTCGGCCTTCTATAGCTTTCTTGGTGATTATCTTCTGGAGGGCGAGGGGTTAAGTGTTTTTGCTTCAACTTCTGGAAGGTTCACCCTTCCCCTTTGAAGTGTCACTGTAGCAACGAGATCTAACCATTTTCTGTAACAAACAATAGCAGCAGTTAGTTGTGGTTCAATTTCAAACAGACAGTATAACACAGTGTAGAACATGAGTGCAGGATGGGGAAGAGCGGTTCGCACAATTACAAGTGCGGGCGCAGACTGGGTTGCGCGGACCGTATAATTTGAACTTGCAGCCGCGGAAATGGAACTGCGATTCGCACAATTATTAGTGTGACTGTAGGTTCGAAGTGCAGTCCGCACTTTTATCATCGCAGCGCCACACATCAAACACACCAAAATGTTAACTCTCTGAAGACAGAGATTGGGCTGTTTTGCGGCGACGCTTACTCTTCTGCGGCTCGCGATGAAATTTCTGTGATCCACACAATTTCAAGTGCAGCCGCAGAAACAGCCTTGACTAAAGAACCCTAATCTCAATTTCTACGGACCGTACAATTTCTTGTGCGGCCGCAGATTTCAAACAATTATGAGCAGACTTTCTAGGGTTGTTCTATTTTTGCACAAATTCGATATGGTATTAACAATTAATCATGAAAATCAATACACCCATTCCCCATAGAGCAATTATCAGTTGACCCAACACAGTTTACACCCCACGTGGTTGTAAAATTGAAAGTTATTGACAAATGGCCTAAAGCTACCTAACAAATTGTAAAACTAAACTAAAAATTGAAGAATTCTACGAGTAATTGAAGCATACCAAATATGATATAGTGCGAATGAGTGAATACGGATGTGGATTGAGTGTGGCAGATGATTAAACAAGCGATTTTGATATTTTAGAATTCTTAGTGCTCAGAGAGGTGAAAAAATATACAGCAGCCCCTAAGGTTACTATTTATACTTGACGATCAGATTGCAGGGACACGGGATGAGTGCGGCAGTCGAATTCCTTCTGCGGTCCGCACTCTGTTACCTGGAGGCTCAAAAGCTCTTGCTAATCTGCGGTCCGCAGAATATGTGATGCGACCGCAGATTTTTAGTTGCGGACATACTGCGGCCATTTCTCTAATAGACCAAACTTCAGAGAGTTTGCAATTTCCCATTTAAATTTTTGCAGTCCTCACTGTAATTGTGCGGCTGCAGTTCCTTTCTGCTGTAGCACCCAAAATTGTGTGGTCCGCACAATGCATGTGCGTTCCGCAACTTTTCCACAATTAGCCAATTTTTCTGAGCGCAGTTCCTGTAAAGCACACTCATTCCTGCAACACACTTCAAATCTACTTAGCACAAAAATAACACCTATCTACAAAAGAAGAAAAGAAAAAGAAAAAGAAAACATGAGCTACCTCCCAAGAAGCGCCTGATTTAACGTCGCGGCACGACGCAGATTACCATCACTTCAAATGAATAACTGCCACCACGTAGCCATCATCAGCTTGTCCCAAATAATGCTTCACTCGGTGACCATTGACTCGATACACCTCATCATTTTTGTTCTTCAAGTACAATGAACAAAAATGTGTCACACCCATAATTTCAGAGGGACCACTCCATTTAGATTTCAGCATGCATCTTTGTAGAGAGTGGGCCAATAGAAACCACAACTTAGCACTTTAGCCGCCGTTCTTGCCCCGCCATGGTGACAACAATAAGGCAAAGAATGGCAAGCCTCAAGAATAACATTTTGCTCTTCATCCGGTACACATCTTCTAATTACCCCATCCGTGCAAATCCAGACGAGGTAAGGTTCGTCTCAATAATAATCTTGACAATCCCGTCTGAGCTTCTTCCTTTGATTTGAAGAGAACTCATCCGGATGATTCCACACATAAGGAAGTTTGCTACATCGAAGAACCATGGAACCTCCTTCATTGAAATGGTCAAGAGTTACTCATCGAGGAAGGAGTCATTAATCCCAAGGCCATCGTGCGGCCTCCCCTCCTCCTCCAAACGAGACAAGTGGTCTGCCACTTGATTTTCACTCCCTTTTCGATCTTGAATGTCAATATCAAACTCTTGAAACAATGGCACCCATCTCATCAACCTAGCTTTCGAATCTTTCTTGTTCATAAGATAACGAAGTGCCGCATGATCCGTATGAACAATAACCTTTGCGTCCATCAAGTATGGGAGAAACTTCTTAATTGCAAACACAATGGCAAGGAGCTCTTTCTCTATAACGGTGTAATTGACTTGGGAATCATTCATGGTCTTACTAGCATAGTATACCGGATAAAAAATCCTATTGATATGTTTCCCCAAAACTGCTCCAACTGCTACATCACTAGCATCACACATGAGCTCAAAAGGAATACTCCAATTAGGAGCAGTGATAATGGGAGTTGTTGTCCACTTGAACTTTAGCAATTCAAAAGCTCTCATGCAATCATCATTGAAGTAAAACTTAGCATATTTCTCTAAGAGCTTGCACAATGGGTTCACCACTTTAGAAAAATCCTTTACGAAGCGCTGGTAGAACCCCGCGTGACCCAAGAAACTTCTCACGCCTTTCAGTGATGTTAGAGGTGGAAGTTTAGAAATCACCTCTATCTTCACCTTGTCGACCTCAATGCCCTTCTTTGAAATTTTTTGGCCAAGGACAATGCCCTCCTTGACCATGAAATGGCATTTCTCCAAATTCAGCACCAAGTTCGTTTCTTCACACCTTGCCAATACTTTATCCAAATTTGTCAAGCAATTATCAAAGGAATCCCCGACTACCGAGAAATCATCCATGAAAGCTTCAAGGTAGTCCTCGACCATATCCATAAAATATCGCCATCATACACCTTTGAAAAGTCGCTGGTGCATTACATAAGCCAAATGGCATCCGCTTGAAAGCGAAAGTGCCATAGAACACCGCCTTTTTCATCACCCACCCGGAAAGTGAGTTCTCAGGTCCAAGAATAATGAGCACCTCATAGTCCACTTCACAATCAGGAATAACAAAGTCCGCTGGGAGAATGAACTTATCGACACGAACCAATACATCTTCAATCACCCCCAACAGTCTCTTTATTGTACGATCATCCATTTGTAATCTCATAGATATGGGTCTGTGTTGCCCAATTCCAAGGTCTTGAAAATCGAATACGGCATCAAATTGATACTCGCCCCAAGATCACAAAGAGCTTTGGCAAACTCGGCACTTCCAATGGTGCAAGGGATTGTGAAAGCACCGGGATCTTCCAACTTAGGAGCCATCGAATGCACAATTGCACTCACTTGGTGAGTGATTTTGATAGTTTCAAAATTCATCGACCGCTTCTTTGTCACCAAGTCCTTCATAAACTTTGCGTATCTGGGCATTTGCTCTAAGGCTTCAACTAATGGCACGTATATCGAGAGACTCTTCATCATATCAATAAACTTTTTGAATTGATTCTCGCCATTTTGCTTCGCAAGCCTTTGAAGATATGGAGGAGGTGGCTTAGGCAATGGTGCTTTAGCCTTTTGCACTACCGGTTCCGATATGTAAACCACATGCTCCCTAGACGGGTTCACTTCCTCTTGAGTCTCGTCCATCGTATCATCAATATCAATCCGCACTTTATCATTAGCTTGCACTACATTGGTTGGGATATCCTCTTCTTCTACCACTTACTCATCATCCACATGGCATGCCCCGTATTGTTCCCACCCTTCAGGGTCAGCACCGTGTCACTTAGTAGTGCCCCCTTAGGACGAGAATTTAACGCTTGAGAGATTTGACCCATTTGCACCTCTAGATTGCGGATCGATGTGTTATGTGAAGCAAGTTGGGCGTCGGAATCAAAATTCTTGTCCATTATTTGTTTGAACATGTTCTCGATACGGCCCATGTCATTGTTGGACGAACTAGGAGCATGGGAAGGATAAGGGGTGGGTTGCTCGGTTGTTGAAACATGGGGGGCCTTTGAAAACCCGACCCCGATTTTCTTGATTGTTGTTCCACCCGCCTTGGTTGTTGCTCCACTCCAATTGCCTTGATTGTTGTTATTCCAATTGCCTTGATTGTTTCCACTGCTCAATTACCTTGATTTTGAGAATTTTAATTGCCTTGATTGTTTGAAGGTCACCATTGCTGTTGACTAGCGCCTTGGAAGTTGTTTCTTTGTCCTTGAAAATTGTTCACATATTGGACCTCTTCTTCTTGGTCATTGTAATAATCGCCTTGATAAAATCCACTATCATCTTGCACAAAATTATCCGCTCTTTGTTGCACTTGTGGTCTTCTTGTTCTTTTCTTATTCACCATCATATTTACTCCCTCCATTGCATTGACTTGCCTCGGGTTTTGCACTTGTTGAAGTTGAACCTTTGCCAATTGGTCCATGGTGGTTGTGAACTCGGCTATAGCTTGTCCATGGTCATATAACTCTTTATGAAGAAGAATCACATTGGGATCACCTTGTGGAACGTTGGCTCTAGATTTGTTACGCCAATGAAGTAATCGCCATCTATCCAAAATATTCTACGTCTCCGCATAAGGCGTAGTCATGAAGTTCCCACCTGCAAGTTGATTCACTACACATTGGTTGGTGGTATTGATCCCCTGATAGAAAGTTTGTTGAATCATGTCCTCTGTCATATCGTTGTTGGGGAACTCTTTCACCATTGTTCTATACCTTTCCCATATCTCGTGTAGTGGTTCATTGGGCTCTTGCTTGAATGCTAGAATTTTATCCCGAAGAATAGCCATGTGCCCGGGAGAGAAGTACTTAGAGATGAATTTCTCCGCTAGTTCATCCCAAGTATGAATGGAATGATTTGGCAAATATTCCAACCAATCCAAAGCTTTTCCCCGTAGAGAGAAGCAAAAAAGATTTATCCTCAAAGCATCTTCGGAGACATTTGATTGTTTGCTCCCCCAACACATATCGACGAACCCCTTCAAGTGTTTATATGCATTTTGACCCGGTGTACTGGTGAAGAACCCTCGTTGCTTGAGCAAAGTGAGCATCACGTTTGGCTATTTGGAAGTTGCCCGCCCTAATACGGGGAGGGATTATAGCACTTCCATACCCTTCATTCGGCAACACCCGATGTGGAGCAGCTCGTGGTGGAGGTGGGAGTGGAATTGGGAACATTATCTTGAGGCGCTCGGCCTCGTCTATTGGCTTGAGGTTCTAGAGGGACCTCATCCATTTGATCATCCTCAACGTCCACAACCCCCAAAGCTACGTTTCCAAGCTCGTTGTTTGCCATGATTGCACCTACAATACTCACACGTTAGTAACAAGGAAGGAAAAGAAGATATTCCAAAAACACACCTAAATATATAGCTAACACCGTTTTTAGCTCCCCGGCAACGGCGCCAAAAATTGATCTCGTCCAATTTCACTCCTCTATTCGAGATTATGAAAACGGTCGATGCAATAGTAATACCCAACAAGAGTCGGGATCGAGTTCCGCAGGGAGCTATATGTATGGGAGTTAGTAGTATATATCTTAGCGTGTGAGTTTATATATCTGAATTTGCATTTCCGCAAAAAGTGATTGTATTAAAGTTAATCTAAACTACAATTGCAATTTAAGAAACAAAACGAGAAGATTGTTTTTGTTATTTTTCAAATACTGTAAAAGGCCTAGGGGTATGACCTTCGCCTAGGTGTTTGCCGAAGGGGTTGTAAACTTTAAAGCTTGTTTTATTGGTCGGGGTGTATTATAGCTATCAACACTCGGTTACCCACTCAATAACTCTCGGTCAGAGAGTGATTTTGCCCAATTTGGCTTTCTCAAGTCCAAATGGGTATTGAACAAAACGGTTGATAAAAAGCTCAAGTCAGATTTTACTATCTCTAGGTTCAACCCTTTAATTGGGTTTATCAATCTCGATTGATCCAATTTCTTGCTAGCCAAGTTTTCCTAGACTAAGTCTCTCTTTCTCAAGTAGAGACCAAGTCAAATAGGCATGAACTAATATTTGCAACCATTAATTCTTCAAATAAAAGCAAGAACAAGGCTAAATAATAAACACTCGACCATAAACAAGCAATAAATCAAACACCCATTAAGTTTACACATTAGGGTTGGGTCACAACCCTAGTGAAAATCTAGCTACTCATACTAAAAATGGAAGAACTAGGAGAAGAAATGATAACTAAACCTATATTGTTAATTAAAATGATAAACTCTATGTTCAGAAAGCTCAAAATAGCAAAAACTACTAAAAAGAGTAAAAGGAATCATCTACTGTAGCAGTTGATGTCCAAAGATTACCCTAAAAATGTAAAACTTGTCTATTTTACAGGGCTGAAAATTTCAGACAAAAATGACGTTTCAGAGGTTCTGCGATCGCACAATTTCATGTGTGGTCTGCACTTATCTTCAACTTGACAGGATTAGAAAACTTCGACCGTATAATTCTGAACCACGGTCGCGATGCATTCCTTCTGCGGTCCACAAAATTATAACTGCAGCCGCACCTTGCTCTTCTGCGGTCTACACAGTTGTAACTGCGGGCGCACAATAATTGTGCGGACCGCACTTTTGGTAGACTTGAAATGTAGGTTCTCTGAACTTTACTCTGACCCAGCTTCTGCAGCCGCACAATTCATGTGCAGACCGCACTTTACACCAATCTCTGATGGATTTTTCTTCACAACCTGCGGCCACAGATGATATTCTGCGGTTCACACTTCTGAACTTTTGTGCTTTTTTTTTTTTGTTCTTGAGTTCAGACTACTCCTTCTTGAGTCGGAGTTCATCTCGGGAGCTCATCTTTTCAATATTCCTGCAATGAAGCACATTTTATCAGTTTTTGGAAACACAATTAAACGCTTTTGGACTAGAACGAAAGCTAAAGGGCGCTAATAAGTAGTCAAAATTCCTACTTATCAGCCGCCACTTGGCTTAAGGAGATGGCTTTTTTCTCTCCTTTTAATAATATGTAAATTATGAATGTTATCTTAAAATTGCCAAGTGCCTTCTCTTTAACTTGCCTCTTGGCTTAATCACATGTTTCACTGCCCAACTATTAATATAATATAGATTTGCAAATGATGGACCGAATAATACAACTATATGCAAACTCAATCAATAGCAAACACTCTTCCGAAGAAGCAGCCCTCAAAATATTCCTGAAGCTCCTATTAAACACTTCCATTATTTCCATCCATTTGAGAATAATAGAAAGACCTTCTCCACAATAAGATATTCATGGCGCCCCCGAAATAAATAATGGAGTGTAACACCTTTCACTTTGCTGTCTTACATTTAGGGGCGTCAAATAGGCGGATTGAATATAGGACGGATCGAAAATGAGTAATGAAAAAATGGAGGACTTATTCGATCCGATTCATATTTTATACGAATAAAAAATGGATTAACTGACGGATAATATGGATAACCATATTGTCCACGGGTTTTTGAATATGACCACTTTAGGGAGAATTCCTAATCTCCCAAACAAGAGAAAACTCCCAATTTGAGGTTTTACAAATATAAAAGTTAAACCCATTAATTATCCATTGGTTACCTATTTTCTAAATGAATAATATATTTTTTATCCATATTTGATCTATTTTTAAAAAATTCATTATCTAACCTATTTTTTTTTAAATAATACCTGTTGTTAGCTGATTTCTTAACCATTTTTACTTACTATCTTTCACTTTGCTTACTTGCATTCCGTACATGAAAGTGAGGTGCGCGCAAATTTACGTTATAGGGGAAAAAGAAAGAGAAAAGTAGGGTACAGCCTACAACGACTTGTCCATTAAGTAGACAAATCATCTAAGCTAGTGAGAAGTGATGTTAATTAATTTTTGCCCGCAGCCAAAACCGAATCTAGCGCTGTCAATGAAATGGTATTACTATATTTTTGAGTCTCTAAACTGACAGTAAGAATTCAGTCTTCCATGCGACTTGCATGGGCATAAATGCAGCCTCCGTTCTGAACCATCTCATCAATAGCGAACCCACCACCTCCAAAGCACCAAGGTCTCAAGAAGCAAAAGCCTTAACCACCACAATCCTCAACCACCTTCGTTTAGGCCGACTTGGAAAGGCCGTCTCTGTTTTGTTCTCAGCTCCAGTACCTTTCCCTTTTGATCTCTATGCTCATCTCTTCAGAATTTCTGCCTCTAAGAAGGCCATTGTCGAAGTCCGTAAAGTGGAGTCCCATTTGGTCAGTTTCGCCCCAACCCCACCTGTGTTCTTGCTCAATCGAGCCATTGAGGCGTATGGTAAGTGTGGATGCTTGGCTGACGCTCGAGAGCTGTTTGATGAAATGCCTCAAAGAGATGCTGGGTCTTGGAATGCTATGATTACTGCTTATTCACAAAATGGGTATTCCGGGAAGGCATTTGGCGTTTTCTCTGATATGCATAAGTCTGGGATTTTTGCTGCTGAGGTCACTTTTGCAAGTGTTCTTGCTTCGTGTGCCTCTGCCTTGGCATTTTGGCTTTCTAGACAGGTGCATGCCCTCATTTTGAAATATGGTTTTGGCGGTAACGTGATTTTAGGGAGTTCACTTGTGGATGTGTATGGCAAGTGTAGGAGAATGGGTGATGCGCGGAGAATGTTTGATGAAATTGAGAGTCCAAATGCTGTTTCTTGGAATGTGATTGTTAGGAGGTATCTGGAGATGGGTAATGGAAAAGAGGCTGTCTTTCTGTTTTTCAAAATGATTAGTCTTAATGCCAGGCCGCTGACATTTACAGTCTCAAATGCTCTAGTTGCTTGTTCTAGTTTTGGAGGATTTCGTGAAGGAATTCAAAGTCATGGATTTACAATCAAGATTAATTATGAAGAGGATGCGGTGGTTTCATCCTCTCTGATTGATGTGTATGTCAAATGTGGGGATTTAGTGAGTGCTCGGACGATGTTTAACCAGCTATCCCCTAAAAATTTGATTCATTGGACTTCTATGGTGTCAGGATATGCCATGATTGGGAAAACCAGGCAAGCAAGGGAGATTTTTGATAGGATGCCTGAACGCAATATAGTTTCATGGAATGCAATGCTAGCAGGATATGCCCATAGTTCACAATGGGATGAAGCAATGGAGTTAATTGTTTTAATGTGCAAAGATAGGAGGGACATTGATCATGTGACTCTCAGTATGATCCTAAATGTTTCTGCAGGGCTTTCTGATGTTGAGTTGGGAAAGCAGGTTCATGGATATATATATAGGCATCATTTCTACTCCAACTTATCCGTTGCCAATGCACTTCTTGATATGTATGGAAAATGTGGGAACTTGAGAAGGGGTAGAGCTTGGTTTTATGAAATGAGTCATTTTCGAGATATGGTTTCTTGGAATGCTTTGTTGAGTAGCTATGCTAGTCATAGGATGAGTGAAGCAGCTTTAGTAATTTTCTGGGAAATGCTAGGAGAGGCAACACCTAGTAAATTCACTTTTGCTACTCTCTTGGCGGGTTGTGCAAATATCTTTGCTCTTGAACATGGTAAACAAATCCATGGATTTATGATTAGAAATGGTTATGATTTGGATATCGTGATTAAAGGAGCTTTGGTTGACATGTATTCCAAATGTCGTTGTCTTGACTATTCACTGAATGTTTTCATTGAGACTCCTGTGAAAGATGTTGTTCTCTGGAATTCTCTGATGCTGGGATGTTATTATAATAAACGAAGTGAAATATTATTTCAGTTGTTTGTGGTAATGAAGGAGGACGGTGTGAAGCCAGATGGTACTACCTTCCAAGCTGTATTGCTTGCATGCATTTCTCAGGGTTGTGTGAAATTGGGTAGGCTGCTTTTCAATTCAATGAGTGATGATTACTTTATTATACCACGTTTGGAGCATTATGAATCTATGATTAAGCTGTATGGTCTGTATGGATTCTTTGATGAGCTTGAAGATTTTGTTAAGAAGATGCCATTTCAACCAACAGCCCCTATGTTAGCAAGAGTTTTTGACTCTTCCAAAGAGCACGGGAATACAAGGTTAGGAGAATGGGCTGCCAGACAACTTAATCTTCTGAAGGACTGAAATTTTCTATTCCATTCTGCTTCAAAGTTATGGATGAGAACTAACTTGTAACAAGGTTGGCCAAGGCTATTGTCACTAAAACATGTAGACACAGCCTGCTTGTTGATTTGGAACTTTTGCAACAATATTTGATTGCTGTCAGACCAATACTTTACTGGAGCCAAATATTGCAGACTCAGATTTCGGAAAAGTGCTTGAACCTATGAGTATTTGCATAATTCAAACACAACAATATTTTGAACAGCAACACATAGAATTTGCAGTTTAGGTGGCCACTGCATAACTCTTGGTAATATAAATGCTGATCATCTGTGGTGGCGTTGGCATTTGCGACAAGGAAATGGCTGCATGATGGCCGTTTCTAACAGATAAATAGGGAACAGATCTTTCTTTTCCTGGTATGTATGTTACACCATTCATTTCTTCTTAGCTTTGTATGATACATGTTTGAAAATTTAATGAAGAAAATTTCTTAAGACTTCCTTTGAAGTGTGGAACTCCGATTAGATCATTGTTTACCGTACTAACAGAAGGGACAGGTAGAAGTGGAATTATGTTGTTGGAAAAAAAAAGGACGGCTATTAAGTGTTAGTATTTTCATTTAGGTGTATATATGTTCTCCCTATGCATTATATAAGTTGTACTATGTTCTGTTATGTGCTCTCTTGTGTATTCCCATTTTTTCTGTAACTTTTAGTTGTTTTCTCTGTTAAAGCATCTTACTTAGTGCTTGAGGATAATTTGGGTGGAGGAAAATGTGGTTGCTCCCTTTTAGTGCATATGATGTTGTACCTACTGCCGTTATATATGCTTATTTATGAAATTTCTTTTGTCCAGTGAAGATATCTAATTCCCTAGTCCTCGTCTACAGCTTAATGGTTTCACAATTGTTATACAGTTCTATTTTAATGTTTATAATAAATGGTTCTGGAAACAACATACAACTTCGGATCTTTCCTGCTTATTGCTTGAAATTCTGATCTTATACTAATCGTATCGCAATTCATATGTCATGGTTTGACCATTTTGGGTCAAGTTGATATTTCAAAAGTACATCTTCAGTCCTAGGGTGTCAAATGGGCCAGTCGGTCAAATTTGGTCGGGTTAAATGAGTTAAGGCTATAAGAAGGTCATGCGCGACATGTCCAAAGTTTGTTTAGACAAGATGAATTGGATCAAGATACACTAAGTAATAGCTAATAGATCATAGTGCAACCCACCCAATTTGACCCTGCTTTACCTTTTCATACCAAGCACCTACATCATATCAGCTACTAAAACAAGAAGGAACAACAACAACAACAATAACAAGCCCAGTGAAATCCCACAAGTAGGGTATAGGGAGAGTGAAGTGTACGCAGACCTTACCCCTACCTAATGAAGGTAAAGAGGTTGTTTCCGAAAGACCCTCGCTCAAAAGAAGTGAAAATGAAGCAATAAACAGACAGTAGCAACAACCAGGTAATTAGACATGGGCACAAATGAAGATACGTGCAATAACAGATATCTAAGAATACGAGACTATAAAAATAGGTTCAGTCTTGCTGGAAATAATGACACAATATGAAATAGCAAGGGGCTAGGCATAGAAAAATACAAGACTAGTACTAATACTACTGGGATGCCTAGACGAAACTCTAAACTGCCTGTCAACCTACAACCTTAAGCCTCGACCTCCACACCCTCCTATTGAGGGTCATGTCCTCGGTAAGCTGAAGTAGCGCTATATCCTGCCTAATCACCTTACCCCAGTACTTCTTAGGCCTCCCTCTACCCCTCCTCTGACCCGTCATGGTCAACTTCTCACACCTCCTAACCCAGGCTTCAGGGTCTCTCCTCTTCACATGTCCGAACCATCTCAGCCTTGATTCCCGCAACTTATCTTCTATAGGAGCCACGCGCATCTTTTCCCTAATATACTCGTTCCTAATCTTATCTCTCCTGGTATGCCCACACATCCATCTCAACATCCTCATTTTCGCTACTTTAAACTTCTGAACATGAGATTTCTTGACTGGCCAACACTCGGCTTCATACAACATGGCCGGTCTAACTACTGCTTTATAGAACTTGCCCTTACGTCTAGGTGGCACATTCTTGTCACATAAAACACCAGAAGCGAGCCTCCATTTTATCCATCCCACTCCAATACGATGTGCGATATCCTCGTCGATCTCCCCGTTACCCTGTATCACATACCCAAGATATTTGAAACGATCTCTCTGGGGGATGACTTGTGTATCCAACTTCATGTGCACTTCTGCTTCATGAGCCCCCGGCACTAAACTTATACTCCAAGTACTCTGTCTTCATCCTGCTCAACTTGAAACCTTTAGGCTCCAGGATCTATCTCCACACCTCTAGCCTAGCATTAACCCCACAACACGTCTCATCAATCAGCACTATGTCATTTGCAAATAACATACACTATGACACCTCTCCTTGAATGTGTCGCGTCAACACATTCATCGCCAGGGCAAATAAAAATAGGCTAAGAGCTGATCCTTGATGCAACCCCATCTCCACTTGGAAATAGTCCGAGTCACCTCCCACAATGCTCACCCGAGTCTTAGCTCTATCGTACATGTCCTTAATCACCCTAATGTATGTTACCGAAACACCACTAATCTCCAAACATCTCCATAGAACCTCCCTAGAGACTTCATCGTAGGCTTTTTCTAAGTCAATAAATACCATATGCAAGTCCTTCCTCTCCCTATACTATTCCATCAACCTCCTTACCAGATGAATGGCTTCTGTAGTCGACCGCCCTGGTATGAAACCGAATTGGTTCTCCGAAATAGACACACTCTTTCTCACCCTCCTCTCCACCATCCTCTCCCAAACTTTCATGGTGTGACTTAGCAGCTTGATACCTTTATATTTATTGCAATTATGGATATCACCCTTGTTCTTGTACAACGGGACTATCAAACTCCGCCTCCACTCGCCAGGCATCCTCTTCGTCCTAAAAATAACATTAAACAAATCAGTAAGCCACTCCAAGCCTACCCGGCTCGCGTTCTACCAAAATTTCACTGGAATCTCGTCTGGTCCGATCACCCTACCCCTCCTCATCTTTTGCATAACCTCCTCAACCTAAATACGTCTATAAAACCCGAAATCATGCTGGCTTTCCGAGTCTTCCAACTTCCCAAGCTCAATGATCCTATCCCATCTTCGTTCAAGAGTCTATGAAAGCGCGTCTGCCACCTTCGTCTAATACATGCCTCCTCTACCAAGACCTTACCTTCCTCGTCTTTGATGCACCTCCCTTGGTCCAGATTTCGAGCCTTTCTCTTCCTAGCTTCGGCTAACCGGAGCAGTTTCTTGTCACCACCTTTGCCCCCAGCTCCTCATACAAGCATTCAAATATTGTAGTCTTGGCAGTCTTGACCGTAGGAAAGGTCCAAATTTGCCCGTAAATTATGCCGAATGGTCTAACTTTTCCCTCCATTAATAGTTGGGATCAAAATGAGGCCCTGTCATGAAAAGAGCTCACCTATACCCTTATTTCGAGACGTAGCATTATTTGTTCAAGTTAACTTCTAAATACACTTATTAGCACCTGGAATTGCCATGTGTCCCCACGTGGCGAAATTTTAACCCATCTATTTTCACCAACTCTCCTCTCCACCTCCTATCCCCATTTCCCTCCCCCACCCTCAGAACCACCATAAATCTGAAACCCCTTAAAAGAGGCAAGACCACCTTCACTACATGACTGCCACCTCCCATCCAGTATGGCTGAGATTCCATGGCCGCTCTTTCTTGCCAACGCCATCCTTCAACCAGAAAAGACAACCATCACCCTGCAAAACAACTATTAAACCCATCAATACCCCAACCCGACATCAACAATGAGAAAAGAATCACCAATTCCATCACCTTCATCACTGTTGATGCCTTTCATTATCGTAGCATCTCCTCTCCTTTTCACCTCCTCAACCGGATTATACTGGAAAATTAAAACCACTAGAAAAATCGGAACCACCACCTCAAAACTAGACGAGGTACCACCCAACAACCACAACCTCCATCACCTCTCTGTCGGTCGACCCGATCTCCTTCGCTGCTCCATCACTTTCTTCAACTCGTTCCTCATCTCCACCAACTTAGAAATCTACTATCACCACTTCACTGCAATTTCTTCACATAAATCAACCTTTACCAAAAGCTTGGTTGAATATTTGTGTTTTATATAAAACGGCTATCATAGGGGATCTATGTACTATTCTTCGCATTTATAATGGAAAACTCTCCGCTTTTGTCCTGAGGACGTAGGCTTGGTCGAATCTCGTTAAATCCTTGTATTATTTCTTTTTCTCTATTTGTTTTATGTCTGATTGTATGCTAGTAAAAGATCTTCCGCAACAAGAAATCGTAGCAAGTTGGAGGGCAACAAAGTTGAACGCCGGAAGAAAAGAACTTTTGGAGATTGACCTTTTTGTATTTTTTGGTTGATTTGGAGGGAAGAATTAGAAGAATTTATGAGGTGTAGAAAACCTTTTTCTGGAGGGTTAAAATTTTTATTCCATTTATACTTCTGATGTGAGACAACTCTGTTGTATTTCTATACTTCTGTAGTGCCACACCATGTTAGTTTCTTCTTTTGATAAAGGTAATGCGCCACCATGGGTGCCACGTTAATGAAATACTTCAATTTTTATTGTTTTTTGGAAATATTCATACTCCTTTTCTCAATCTCATAGCTTGTCAAGACAGGTAATTTTTTAAGTACGGGGAAGCAATTTGGGTATTTTATAGTTATGTCCACAACTCTCATGAAAATATAAATTATTGTTTTAAGCAACTACATTTGCTAAATACTTTTTTAGTTTTGGTTTTTCTCTTTTTAAGTAGGCAAGCCCTCTGAGATGAGGGCTTTGTTTAGTGTTAACAGTGCAGCACACATGATGTGTGGGATAGGCGAATGTCATGGGTTCGAATCCTGCCACAGAAAATGCATGCATGTACTTAAGTGGAGAATGGTAGATAAGCAGGCTCATTATCCACTAAGCTTTGAACCATGCGCCATTGGCCCTGAGATTTCTTGGCCATAAAAAAGTAAGCGAGTATACGACATGGATATATGTGTGTATCTTTCTATGAATAGTTTTAGAAGAGAATTTTGAAAAAGCTGATTGGAGTTTCTACAATCAAAGTTGGGTAAGGATATAAGAACTTAATTTAAGGAGTACCTGCGAATTTTCTGTATCATTTGCTTGTACCTATTCAGTATATGTTTGGTCGCATGGCAGATGAAAAGCTAGCTATTTTACTTGATGAATCTTCTTTTTTTCACCTGCAATAGGATATCCAATTAGGGCAGAAACAGATTGATGGCCAGTGAAGAACAGAAAGCTATTCAATCAAACAAGAAGTTGAGGTCAAATCTTTATGTTGGATTGGAAAAATGTTTTATTGTTTATACTTTAGCTCAATTCTAGTGTTGGATTGGAAAAGTCTTTGTGTGTGTTTGTTGACATAGATATCAGAGCTAATTGTTGGAGTGGGATAGGATGGTGGTTTTTGGTGATCTATACTAGCAGACAGCAGTACAAAGCGAAAACGATTTAACATGTTGGAAGCAATAAATGATAAAAGAATAACCCTTCTGTAATAAATTATTAGAGCTGTCAATATGGGTTTGGCCCCTTGGACCAGCTCAGTCCAACCCGTGATTTAGCAGGGCCGGGCTAGAATTTTTGGAGCCCATTTAAAAATGAGGCTTTTAAGCCCAGTTCGGGTAAGTCCGTGGCCCATGAGGATTGACTGAGGCTGGGTTGGGCGGGCCTGTGGGCCTGATAAAAATATTTATTTAAAATATATAAAAAGTATACTACCTCTAGCGATGGAAACTCATAATTGAATCTTTACGAGGAACCAAAGCTTGATCTTGAGAAGTTTCAAGAGATGGATGTTGTCATGTACTGGAAGGACCATTCTATAAAATATCCCGATCTTTCAGTGATGACGCGTGATGTACTTAGTATTTCTATTATCACTATATCATTTGAATCAGCATTTAGCATTGGTGGGTGTGTTCTGACAAAGTACAGAAATTGCATCCATCATGAAAATGTCCAAACACTTGTTACTACTCGCAATTGGTTGCATAGCTTTTTCCAAACTCAAACTGGTAATATTTTTTTTATGTGAATTTGAATATTATTAGTTTTTAAACTTTAATTATTCTTAATATTTAACTATTAATATTGCATATAGATTGTAGACGTAGATGAAAGTGAAGATGCTAAGACAACTTTGTCACAAGCAGATTCAAATGTGTTTGATGAAGATAATGTGTTGGATATCTCATAAGCGTCATTGACGTTCTCTTGAATAGTTTGTTTTGAATTTTGACTTTTAGTGAATGAAATATAGTCTTGTCTTTTACTTTTATAGCATTTATTGTGATATATTGGAACAGTATAAAAAGTTAATTAATTTTTGCGAAATCTTTTCAATAAGATATTTTTTAACTTTTAAATATTTATCTATTTTTAGGTTAGAACTTAAAGAAAAAATATAAAATTATATTTTTAAAAAAGATGGGCCGGCTCGTGGGGGCCGCGGCCGACATAGGGATGGGTGCAGTGGCAGAGCCTAGATTAATTAAGGGGGGTCAAAATATAAAGAAATAAACTCACCAAGAAGTTAGGGGGTGTCAATACATAGTATATATACACTTTTTTTTTTTAAATTACCTAGCTACACAATATAATTTTCGACGAAGGGGTGTCGGTTGACACCCTTGAGTGCATGTGGCTCCACCACTTGCTGGGGTGGGGTGACCATTATAAGGCCCATCAAAATGGTGGACTAGCCCAACCCAGCCCGTCAATTGCTAGAGCCCACGTGGGCTGGGCTGGATCAACCCGGCCCGATCCATATTGACAACTCTATAAATTATGATGCTTGGAGAAGTATTTCATAGTTTAGAAATAATCAAATTAGCATACTAGAAAAAAGAAAAAAAATAAAGAAAAAGATTGAAGTTTGTTATACATATCTTTAATGTTAAGAGATTGTAAGTTATTATTGTGAAAATTGATTACTACAAATATCATTTAAGAATTTCATCTTTTGATCAAAAGAAAGCAAAGAGGTGCCATTTAGTTTCTGCAAATACATAGATTTATTTCTATTTACATAATATATATATAAATACCTCTATGATTGCAGCTGCTCCTGTCATGAAACTAGATTTCCCTCGGGAAAAAAAGGTAAAATATATCACCGGCCCCTTAAAGTTGTTCATACTTTTCACTTAGACACTCCATTTCAAGTCTCTTCTATTTGAATACTTACCAGGCATTCAGTGTGTCATTTAGACAAAATTCGTAGCCAGCAAAATACCAAAGGTGACCAAAGTGATGAATAAAAAGAGGACACGCGAATTTAACTTTAAAATTTTGAAAAATAAATAAATATACAAACCAAAACCCCACCCCATCGTCATCTTCTCCAACAACCTCACCTCGCCGGAAAATCAATTTTCGGCTATTTCTTTTCAGTTGTCTTCTTCTCCAGAAATTTGATCTTTTTTTTCTTCTTCTTTATTCGTCCTTTCTGGCTTAAAACTACTGAGAGTTTTGGTTGTTAATATAAAGTCAAAAACCAAATTGACCGGCTAATACTTTTCTGGTGACGGAAATCGGCAATTTATTTGGGCAAATCAGCTGTTGTAATAGCATACGCAGAAAAAAAAAAAAAAAAAGAGCATAATAGCCCCCTTTTTCATAGGTATAGGAGTGTTATTGAGATGGTTTAATATGTTCCTTTGCTTGTTCTTTTTTTTTCTCAAAGGATTGTTGATTTTAATAAATGGAGAAACTATGGACATGGCAGAGAGGGGTAACCACCCGGCGGCATCAAATCTTCGAACAAAACCTTGTAGCATTCAATTTTTTTTGTTGCAACAGGAACAATCTTTTGGGTGTGGATTTGCTAATTCCATATGCTACCCGAAATTGGTAGCCGAATTTAAAGGTGGCGGTGGTGGTAGTGTGCTCAGATTTGAAAGGGATGATAGTAATGGTGTGAAAGATCTAAAAATTTAAAAGAAATATTCATCGGAAAAGTGACTTAAGATGCAGCGTCTAAGTGAAAAGTGCAGACAACTTTAAGGGGCTGGCGATATATTTTGCCAAAAAAGAAAAATTTTAGACGACGTCGTATATCATCTTTGAACCAAACTTGCAAGCAAGAGGTGCCATTAGTTTCTGCTATTAAATAGATTAAATTTCCATGTGCATAAATATCTAAATGGCTCCTGCTCGTCTAACGGACTGTGATTTCACCCAAAGTCCAATTGAAAGTTAAAAGAAATGCGCCATCCCAGAGCTAAGAAGAAAGATGTCCAGGTAAAACATGAGATCAATCAAGCGGGGCAGAAACTAGATATATATTGATGAAACAAGAAAAAAAAAAGGAAGCATTTCATTTCATAATAGAAAACTACCAATTAGAACACCAAAACAAGGGAGGATAACATCTAAGCAATCATCAAGCCTCAACCCTCTCAGGTGCTGGTGCCTCCTCAGTGGTGGAGAAAATAACCTTACTGGCAGGTTTAGACAAGATATCAGCATATTCTTGGAAAGGAGATTTGGTGAAGCGAGTCTCCTTCCAGAAGTCTGGAGTCAGGAACCCATAAGTCTTCATCAAACAATCAAATGTAGCCTGCAACATATAAAGAATTGCATTTACCACCACCAAAATATATGGTATATGAACAACAGATGAGGCATCCAAGTGCTGTGGCTGAACACATTTTAATTGGAAAGTACAAAATGATCCTTCTGCTTGTGAATTTAATTTACTCTTGTATTATGTCAAGTATGTACTATTACTCCATAATTGAGGGTAATATAATTCTTAAAATAATCTAAATATAACATATTTTTTATTTAAAGATACCAAAAACACACATTTCTATTGCCTATTGATACTATATTTCTATCCTATTCTACAAACTCTCACTATTATTTCCTAAAATTTGGAATTGTGAGGACAACAATTGACTATCAAACAGGATACAAAAGACAGGGAGTACTTAGTTTTGGTTTTAAGCAACAAGATATACAAAAGTTGTGAAATAGATATACTTTTTTTGGTTCAATCACAAAGTTGAACAACCAATTGCCTCAATTCTTACACTATAAGATCACTACATGTACTAAACATATAATCATGTAACAGAATCATAATACAATTGAAAAAAAGATAGTTGCGAGATTTATTAAATAGATCGAACCTTAACGAAGTTGCCAAGGGTTTTGGTGGATCCACGAGAAGAGGTGAAGACATCCTAAATACCAGCAAACTGAAGCACCTTCTTAGGAACACGAGCAGCCACGATACCAGCACCACGAGGAGCAGGCACCATCCTCACTGTCACTGACCCACATTTCCCTGTTACCTTACATGGCACTGTCTGTGGCTTCCCAATTTTGTTACCCCAGTACCCTCTCCTCACTGGAATCACTGATAACTTAGCCAATATAATCGCGCCACGTATAGCAGTCGCCAGCACTTCACCCCCAAACGGACGTGACCCGTTCCCATCACCAGAGGAAGTATGAAAATGAAGAATAAGGGGTTGGTTTATAAGGGCTAGGGTTTGTTGGTGCGGTGTAATTGGGCTTGAGAGTAAGCTGATTGTGACCCATATAGAAGGGTAAGTTTGGCCCAGAGCTTGCTATAGATTTGTCGGAAGGTGATTATGTCATATAGTACTGTGGATAATGTGGCATAACATTAAGAAAGGAAATTCATAGTTATATTTTCAGAAAATTACTATTTGTAATTATATTTGAATTTTATAACAAATTCGTCTATAATACTGAAATAAGAGCATAATTATTTTAAAATAAAATAAGAGAGCGACAAACTCTAATAGCCTAGTTGGTTAGAGCATTCATTTAGTACGCAAAGGTCTTGCATTTGACTCTCAATCAGAGCATTGACACCAGTCTGTATTCAATCCCCATGATTTATTCCTAAAGTTATAAAGCTCTCTACAGGTGAAACTCCAACATTGTATGGCACTTTAAAGGTAAAACTCCAACACTTCTCGCTTGGCGTAGTTGTATAGGGTAAAATATGCTATGGCACGTGACTGTCAAAAAAAGGGACACGTGAAACCCAAGACGGGGGATCGCCAAAGACTGAAGGCAACTATTTCATTTGTCAACGGAAAGAATAACGCTCATAAAGATGTGATAAATGCTCTTCGTCCGGTAGCATTTAATAGAGAATATTCCATGGCATTAATAGCAATTACCCGTTATAGTTAATTTGGTATTTATGTTCACCAGTACATCTTCATCAATGTCCCTCATAATAGACATTAAATAAGGACACAATCCTAGGACCTTCTTCATAACTATAAATAAGAGGACACGAATTTTCTGGCAAACTTACGTTACATTCTATACAAAGCTCAATACAATCTTATCTTCTCACTTTTTGATTTCGTTGTTGTTGTGTTCGGAACCCTGTTTCCGAAACTGTTGCTTCTGCTGTTTCGTCTACATCCTAAGGCTAAGTATTGTATAATTCTTCGATTATTTTATTATTTTAGGATCAAATTAATTCATTTATCTAGAAACCATGTATAAATTCAACTGTACCATTTTAAGGGTAAACAGTTTGGCGCCCATAGTAGGGCCTAGACAGCCATGTAATTAAATTGATCCTTGCCTTTTTTACAAATGTGTTTTGATTATTTTGTCTTAGAAAAAATCATGAGAATTGGCAGATAACACTGTTAACAACATGCACAACCCGAGATTCGAGGGGATCAGCCTCATTTCGAGGATTCAATTAGTGACACCCATAATGAGGGGAATGGCACTACACCGGTGCATGACAAGCAATATCCTCGACATATTTGGGAGACAACTCCCGATGATGCTGATGAGGAACATGTCGTTGACGCGGTAAGTGTCTTGCAAGAGCAACAAGCGATCTTTCTAGGACACTTCACCCGACAGGATGAGGTTATGACGGAGTTGAAGCAGGCACTATCTGGAGCTTCAAATAATGCAAAAGGCGAGATCTGATTCCTCCCGGGGTCCCCGCGAATCAAACAACGCAGAGGGTTGACAACAACACTCCCAGTGGTAAAATTGGCTCCAACGGGGCAGGGGAAACGGATCCGGCCTCAACAACGAGAAATGATCCTTTCAAGAATGAACTTTTACGGTTCATAAGGGAAGTGAATGCCCGCATGGACCAGATCCTAGGCGTGCCACCAGTGCTGAAAGGTCCGGACTCAAAAAAATATACTCAACTGCCATACAAGTGAAGTGCGACACCAGAGTTAATCCCGAAGCGGTTCAAAATGCCTGAAGTGCCAAAGTATAACGGAACTTCAAACACCCAGGAGCATATTACCACCTACACAACGGTGATAAAGGGAAATGATTTAGCTCCTCACGAAATCAAATATGTGTTGCTAAAGAAATTTGGAGAAACCCTCACGAGGGGAGCCTTGACGTGGTATTCGTTGTTACTCGAGCATTCCATAAAATTCTTTGAAATGCTCGCAGATTCTTTCATCAAGGCTCATGCCGAGGCTAGAAAGTACATGCCCGAAAGGCCGACATATTTAGGATTGCGCAAAGAGAGTCTGAGCTGCTACGAGAGTTCGTTACCCGATTCCAGAAGGAGAGAATGTTGCTCACGGTTGTCCTGGATGAATGGGCGGTTGAAGCATTCACCAAGGGATTGAATCGAGGAGTTCATATGTTTCCCAAAAATTAAATAAAAGCCTACTTGAGTTTCAAGCAACGACCTGGGGATGTCCACAACCGTTACGAATAAAAAATAAGGATCGAAGATGATCGGTTGGTTTTCCATCGTCGACCAAAGGACAAGAAAAGAACAAAGAAAAATCAATAGATGATTATGACGCGGACAGACGGACTTCGAGGGGCCGGTTTTTTCCCTACGAACGGACCGAAGGCCGCAACAGAGGTTTTCGGATAACAGACAGGTTCGCCGTTGACAGGAGGACTGATCGTGGTCTGAACAATCGATCACTGCAGGATAAATAAGCGCCAGGGTCGCGGGATCCTTCTTACCCCAAGTTATCAAAATACATTTTCAAAGTCAAAATAGTGGAGTTGGTGTCGGCCATGAGAAACATCAAAGAAGCACGGTTCTCAAAACCGATGAGATCTGATCCTAGCCAGAGGGATCCCAACTTGTGGTGTGAATACCACGGGACGAATGGCCGTATAGGGGACTGTCGACAGCTCTGGGAAGAAATGGCAACATTATTGAAGAATGTTCATTTTAGAGAATTCTTGAGTGACCGAGCTAAGAACAATTAAGGTTGTAACCGGGACAACACGGAACCCTCAAAAATAGGAGAAGATCCCCTGTGTCAATTAATCAACATGATCTTCGGAGGGAACGAGATTAACGGGGCCACCTTTTAAGCAGCAAAGAAGATAAAAGTATGAATAACTCATAGAAAAAGGCTTCAGGAAGACTATATCACTTTACGGAGGAGGACACAAACGGATTGCTGCTACCACACAACGACGCACAGGTAATTTCTGTAAATGTGCTAGATTTTAAGATTAAACGTGTTCTAGTGGATCCAGGAAGTTCGGCTAATATCATACAATAGAGAGTATTGGAGCAAGCTAAACTCACCGGAAGCATTATTCCGGCCACAAAGCTCATCGCCGGATTCAACCTCACAAGTGTGACAACCCAGGGAGAAATTTTATTACTCACGAACGCTAAAGGAGTAATGAAAACAACTCTTTTCAAAGTGGTAGATGGTGATATGGGATACAACATCATTTTGGGAACCATAGTTGCACGAGATGAAAGTTATACCATCAACGAATCATCAATTACTGAAGTTTCCAACGCCAGAAGGAATTAAGCAGATAAGGGGAGATCAATCGGGAGCAACGGAGATGAATGCAATTTCGATCTCCGATAGAAAAGGAAAGGAACACGTGGCATAGCAATTGCAGGGACCGGCACCTACTCCCGAACTAGATATAGTTAGACGGGGTAGAGGCGTCGGAATATTATCAGGTGCCGAGATATTTCTAAGTTCCAAGAGACCAATGCAACGAAGTCCACAGTGGAAGAGCTTGAGCAAGTGGCATTATTCAAAGAATTCCTAGAAAGGAAATTCCACTTGGGGACAGGAATACACCTAGAACTCAGGTCCGACTTTATTAAATTCCTTTAAATCTAACTTCGATTATTTTGCATGGTCGCATGAGGATATGACAGGCATCCCGACAGAGGTAGACGTACACAAGTTAAGCTTGGATCCCAACATACCTCCGGCAAGACAAAATAAACACTTGATTGCCGAAGCCAGGAATAAATTCGTTAAAGAAGAGGTGACCCGCTTACTTAATATCAATTCGATCTGAGAGGTAAGATATCCAGACTGGCTAGCAAATATAGTAGTAGTTCCTAAGAAGAACAATAAGTTTCGCATGTGTGTAGATTATAAAGATCTTAACAAGGCGTGCCCGAAAGACTCGTTCCCACTGCCAAACATCGATCAAATGATTGATTCCATGGCCGGACACGAGTTAATGAGTTTCTTAGATGCTTATTCCGGGTACAACCAAATTAAGATGAACCTAGGAAAAGACTTCGTTTATAACGAATTTTGGTATATATTGCTACAATGTGATGGCCTTCGGGTTGAAAAACACCGGAGCCACTTATCAACGGCTCGTGAATAAAATATTTGAAAATTAAATAGGAAAAGCTATGGAAGTTTATATAGACAATATGCTCGTTAAGTCTTTAAATGCAGGTGATCATCTTAAACACTTGCAAGAAACTTTTGACATCTTAAGGAAGCATAATATGAAACTTAATCCCGAGAAACGCGCGTTCGAGGTTAGCTCTGGTAAGTTTCTGGGATTTCTGGTATCACAAAGGGGAATTGAGGTAAACCCCGATAAGATCAAGGCCATAGAAGACATCCCGAACCAACTATCAAACGTGAAGGAAGTTCAAAGGCTTACAGGGAGATTGACTGCTTTGAGCAGGTTCATTTCTCGGTCATCAGAAAAGTCATCGTTTCTTCGCACTTGTTACAACCCATATTTGTATATGTTAGATTAAGCCGTAAGATAGTCTACATAGGTCCGAGAAGAGATTACCTTTGAGATAATAAGAATTTAGTCCTATTGGTCTTAAATGATACAAGGGTGTATAAGAGTGGTTAACAAGTACTAGAAGTTAAACGAATCAAGGATGTTGTAATTCGTATTTTTGGGTAAATCTAGAGGTGATTAATATTAAAAAGAGGTTATGTTTTAAGGTATTTGAATCATATAATACCCGTTTCATAATTATTAAATTCAAACGAGTTATGAAACAAAAGTCGACAAAAGCTGTCGCAACTTACGTTCATAATTTTACTCATACTTTAGGTCAAATGTCACGAAGCTTTTCTCCCAATTTACTTGGAATTACGGGGTGATCTACCCACCAAATTGAATATCTATGAGTCTAATTTCTAACGCATTAAACAGTTTGTCGATACGATCTCTGAGTCGAGAGATATTCGCGTTTTCACGAGACTGCGCCAAGCACCTCTCTATGGGGCCCACATAGGCGGTTTAAGACATATGGATATATATAACGCGCCTCAACCCCGTTTTAATTCATGATTTTTCATTATATTCAGACCTTAGAACCCTAAGAACACCCTCTCAAGGTTCTCTCGTGATCCAAGACCAAAACAAAGGGCAAACAACACAAATCAAGTGTGGGGAATTCCGTGGCGCTAGTAAGTTTCTTGTTCCTCTTGTTGTTGCTGACTTTTGTGTTGTTCTAGCTCGTGTGGGAGGTTTTTTTAAGTTGGTTGTATTATTTAAAATACTCCCTCAATTTTTAATATCAAACCTAGGTGATTTCAAGTATTCTAAAGTGATTCTAGTATCGAAAAACCCTAATTGATTGCTAGCTTCGCTTCCTTGTTCTTGTGGCAGCATTGGAGGGATATTTCGTGGTCAATTAAGGTCAAATTAAAGTTTCTCATCCTGTTTAAAGGTAAGGAACCTCTTACCCTACATGTATTTAAGATTATCCAAGTTACGGCTAAATTGTCGAAGCTAGAACTTGTGAGATGTATGTCGGAAGGCTTGCTAGTATGTTGTTGGTTGGTGGACTGTCTGGGGAGGATTAATATGATTATTATTGATGTTGTTTTGGCTGTTTGGTGATAGTGTTAACTTGTGGGAAGTCATATATATAGCGTAGGTTCTGTCTGTTTCATCGTAACATAGGTTACGATTGATACATAATAGTCACAACGCTTAAACGATAACGATAGTGTCATTTCTCTTATTGTAGACTAAGGAGACATGACACTTTCATAGCTTGAGATTGGGCAGTATATACAAGGTATGTGAGACTGTCCTTTTCCTTCTTTTGCACGTCTTATTGTACATAATACAATGAACGAGCCTCCAAAGATACTCTACTCTTAGAAGCTAGTAGCACTTATATTGTTTCCCCTCTTATGGGAGGATTGATGTTGATGTTACTTCTTTGACCTTACGCCACTCCGAAAGGTTGAAAGTGTGATTCCAATGAGTCCAGCATGAATTATCTATTTTACTCTACCGAGTCGCGCTATAGTCGACCAAGTATGGCACCTATTGTGCAACTATATATATGTATCTATTTACTCTAATGAGCCGCGCTATAGTCGGCATCTATTTTACTCTACCGAGTGCGCGCTATAATCGGCCGGGTATGGCACCTACTGTGCAACCATTGATCAGTTGGGTATGATGATACCGAGCCTTATGATGGCCGGGGTATGATATGATGATGATGAGGCCCACAGAGGCGTATGTATATGATGATTTTAAAAGGACATATAAGTATATGCACATCAGGCATTTCATGATAGGTCACCCTCAGAGGCACTCAGATGTTCAGGCTGTATATTCTCGTCGCCCTCAGAGGCACTCAGATGTTAAAGGGTGTATATTGTCTATCCCTATGCATATTACTGTTCTTACATTATGATTTCCTGTCTTACATATTCAGTACCTTATTCGTACTGACGTCCTTTTATTTGTGGACACTGCATGTCGTGCTGCAGGTCCTGATAGACAGGTAGACGAAGCTCCCCCACCATAGTAGGCTGTCAGTTCAGCATGTATTGGAGAGATCCCTTCTCCGGACTTGCTGTGGTCTTGGTATGCATTGCAGCAGTTATGTTCTTTTAGAGGCTCATTGACAGGTGTCTACTCATGTATAGTTGGGATTGCCTTGTCGGCAAATTTATTTTTGTTGTATAGTTTTTCATGACAGCCTTGTCGGCCATGTTATATATATTTATGTCATTATCTGGAATTTTTGGGTGATTAGGATTATTGTCTGCCATTTATATTGATCTCGTCGGCCCTTATAGGTAATAAGAAAGGATAGATAAAATGTATGTTGGTACTCGGCAAGTAAGGTCCGGGTGCCCGTCATGGCCCTCCAGTTTGGGTCGTGATAGCACTGCTCAAAAAGAAAAATAATTTTGAATGAACCCCGGAGTGCCAGAAAGCTTTGAGGGCTTTAAATAAATGCTTGTCAAGCCCTCCATTGCTTTCAAAATCAAAAGAAGGTGAAGCGTTACTAGTTTATCTCGCGGTCTCGGAAGTTGCGTTAAGTGTGGTTTTAGTCCGAGAGAACAAAGGCACACAATCTCCCATTTATTGTGTTAGTAAAATTTTAACGGGAGCAGAAACTCGTTATCCACATTTGGAGAAACTGGCTTAGCTCTTGTAGTCGCCGCTCGGAAGCTGAGGCCCCACTTCTAATGCCGCCCGATAGCCGTGTTGACTACTTTTCCTTTGCGGAATATCCTCCATAAACCCGAGCTATCTGGTAGATTGGCCAAATAAGCCATCGAAATGAGTGAATTCGACATAGAATGTAAACCAAGGACTGCAATTAAGTCGCAAGTCTTGGCTGACTTCGTGGCGGATTTCAGTCCGAGATTATTGCCTTTGGCAACCAAGGAGGCACTAATGGTGTTGGAATCGACACCAGGGGATTGGACCTTATTTACAGACAGAGCTTCCAACGTAAAAGGGTCCGGGCTCGGTATAGTCTTAATCACGCCTTCGGGGAAAACCCTAAGGCAAGACATCAGGACGGTCCATTTAACTAACAATGAAGTAGAGTGTGAAGCTTTGATTGCAGGGCTCGAATTGGCACGGGGACTTGACTCCGAGGTCATCAAAATCAAATGCGACTCACAACTGGTGGTAAATCAGGTCTACGGGATCTTCGAGGCCAAAGAGGAGCGCATGCAATAATACATGGTAAAGGTTCAGGCTCTGTGGGCCCAATTCCAGGAGTGGTCAATTACTCATATCCTAAGGGAAGATAACGCAGAAGCACAGACATTGGCAAACCAAGGATCATCGACGGTAAAAAAAGGATCAAAGTCCGGGACAGAAGTACAACTGATGAACTCAGTCTGATGGTAGGCTATAATCTCGTGTTTTAGTCGCTTATTGCACTCTAATTTACTGCACTTTAATTGAGTTTGAGCTTTAATCGCTAGTGTTTTGCACTAACTGTGTGTTTTATGCCTTTTAGGAGGATTCCGAGCTATGTAGATGTTACGAAATAAATTCGAGTGATTTGGAGCTTTGAAGTCTAAGTAAAAGCCTAAGGGATTAAGCCGGGATCGCGTTCAGGGTTCGAAAACCATGTCTGAATATCAAAAAGTCAAGAAAAATCTGCACTCTAAGAAAACAACACACATGCAGCGCGTGGGGCGGCGAGTGGCGCGCTGCGCCTGTACAAAAGTCTTGCTGCCTGTCAGAAACAACTCTCTAGATTTTCGCACTAATTCCCCGCATGTGGGGCAACGCGCCTGTGCAAATCTTGCAGAGCAATTTTTCTATTTCGCGTAGGAAAAGGTGTTTTGTCTAGGCCCGACCTTACTTGGTATATATACATGGAAAACCGTCATTTTGGGGACTTTTGACACATCTAAGACCTAAGGAGGCTAAGGAGGAGGTGGAGAAGCAAAAGCACAAGGAATTCATCATTCAATCCTCACTCAAGACACGAGTTTGGATCATTTTATGTTTTTCTTTACTTTAAACATATTTTTGATGAATTACTCCATATCTATAGAGTAGTTCCCTTTTGGGTTTGATGGATTTGGTGTGTTGATATTTGTTTTGGGATTATAACTCTAGTTTTTATTTATTGAATTGTTTTGGATGATTTAATTATTGCATCTATATTCACATGTTCATATAATCGAGAGAGACATAACTTGTGATATCTTTGCATTATCTTGTTGGTTGAGTTCATTAATTCTTCTTAGTAATCGAAAGAGACTAGTTAATCATTGATTAAACCTAGTTAGGAGGATAATCGAAAGAGGTTCTCCTAAAGACCAATCCACTACGAAGTCGTGCATATATTTACCGAGCTTAAATTGGTTCATATTGTGAGGTTGAGACTTAATCGAGAGCGAAGTTTCTACTAAACGTTTGAACTAATAATTGAGTGCATTCGAGAGACTCACTTGAACACTAGAAGTGAATTAACTAAAGTTAAATCCCAGACATTTATCTTGCACCTATCCAATCAATTCCTATTTTCTCTGATATCTTCCTTGCTACTTTTGTTCGAGTGTCATTCGTCAATAGCTTCATATTCTTAGTTAATTTTAGTTTTTAATCACATAACTCTAAACTGTTGATTATCTTGGATAGCAATCTAGCTACAAACTACTATAATACTGTTTAACTCCAATCCATGTGGATACGATATTATATTATACTATATTCGACTAGCGAGCATATTTAAGTTTATGTTTTGCGCTAGTCAAATTTTGGTATCGTTTCCCTGGATTGGCAATCAATAGTGTTTGAAATAATTTGTAGTGCTAATTCTGGAATTTTTCTTTTTGTTTTATTCTACTTTTCTCTTTTTATGCTTGGTGTTCTTTGACTGTGCGCAGGCTACATGTTAGATTGGTGCATGACTCGATCTTCTGGGAAGTTAGTGCTACCATACGAACAAGAAATCGAGAAACAACTGCGACAGCTGAGGAAGGAAAGAAATCCCCCCGAGAATATAGAGAAGGTTGGGCAATCCTCAACCAAAGAAATTATGGCTGGAGATGATGATAATGTGGACTTGGCTGCAAGAGAGGCAGCCCAACAACGAGAAAAAGCTACACGAGATGGTGAGGAAGCAGCTCTTCGAAATGCACAACTTGTATATGAAGAGGAGAGGGCATGGAGAATTGCTTAGAATCAACCCTTGGGTGCAGACCAATTCGGAATTATACCTCCCGGGGCTGGGCGACCACTTGGTGATTATGCTAGACGGGTCTACAACCAAAGATTATCAAGTATTAGACCACTTCCAGTTGCAGCTAACAATTTTGAGTTGAAGCAAGGGTTGCTCCAAACCCTTCAAAACTGTTGTGTCTTCAGGGGGAAGATAAATGAAGATCCAAACAACCATCTAATGGACTTCGAGGAGATTATGAACACCTTTCAATACAATGGTGTATCACAAGATGCAGTTTACTTAAGGGAATTCCCCTTCACACTCAAAGATGATGCAAAGCAGTGGCTTAGAAGTTTGCCCCAGGGATCAATTAGAACATGGGAGGAGATGACAAGAAAATTTCTTAATAAATATTTCTCCTCAGCTAAGACGGGCAAGTTTAGAAGAGAAATCCATAACATCTGCCAAAAAGATATTGAAATTGTGTTTGAAACTTGGGAGAGGTTTAAGGAATTAGTTCGAAAATGTCAACATAGCGGAATTGAACTCTGGATGCAACTCCAGGATTTTTGGGATGGATTAAAACCGGCCTCACGTAGAACATTGAGTAAGCAGTTGGAGGCCCGTTGATGAAAAAGACTCCAGAGGAGATAGACACAATTCTAGATGAGTTATTTGAAGATGAAAACCAGTGGCCTTCTGAGAGTGCTGAAAGAGGAAGATCAACTGGTGTTCACCAAGTTGATGCTAACACATCGGTGCAGGTACAGCTTGATGCAATGGCAAAATAAATACGGAGGCTGACCTTAGCTTCGATACAGAGTGAACCTCATGCAGCATGTGATATTTGTGGAAGAGGACACCCTACTCATGAGTGTCAAGCCTCAACCGAGGAAGTGAATGTTGTGAGGAATTATAACTTTAATGCAATGGGTTAGAAGCATCCTAGTTTTTCGTGGAGTTCACCTGGGGTACACTACAGTATAAGAACAGAGCAAGAGACTCCAAGAAAGCAAACTAAATCATAGAGACGAAAGTTTCCCTACAAAAGGGCTGGCTTCAACAACCCATAAGGCACGGCTTGCCAAGCTACACTAACAGTTAATTTGCTTATAGTCGCAAAAGTTTTCTTACAAAGGGCTGGCTTCAATAACACATAAGGGACGGCTTACCAAGCTACACAAATCAGAAAACTTTTGTACTATAACCAACTTTAGCTGTTATAACTCGAAAAACTTTCGTACTACAATAAGCTAACTTTCTTAGAGTATTCTTACTCTATTTTCATAGATGGACCGGCCTTTCCATCCATTCGAAAAAAAAGAACAAGAGAAAATTTAGAAAGAAATCATATGTAATATGTTATAAAAGGTTTTACAAAAGTTACAAGATGATCTTACAACTACTACATGGCCTCCTTTATATAGGGCTAGGAGGTTATTAGAAGATAAACTTATATTACAAAATAAACCTATCTGACATGGCAAACCTATCTACAAGTGGATCCCTTGTTACATGTGTAGGACCTTATGCAAAGCAACTAAAAAAGCTCTTGAAAACATGTGAAAGAGGTGAAATATACATGGTATAGCATGTGAAAGTATGTGGGAGTATGTGGAAACATGTGAAAGCAGGATGTTGCATGTGACGAAGCATGTGGAGGCATGTGGAAGCATGTGAAAGTGGGGCCCGGATAGTATAGAAAGATGTGGAAATTTGTCTTGGCATGGGTAGATGATTTTTTAGGGTTTTTTGGTAGGTAATGTGGAATTATGGTGGGATTAGCAGGAATTTAGATAACTATCTTCCATCGAATCTCTGGTTTGTCTTCTAGACATCTTTTCAAAGATCTTGTGTAGTAACGCCTGGAACTTGACGGTCTTTCTTCACTGTGTTCCTTCCCCTCACAAGCTAGAAATGTAATCCGCAACCTTAATCTGGAGATGTCTTGA
The DNA here is from genome assembly GCA_002018475.1 of Nicotiana obtusifolia. Lineage (NCBI taxonomy): Eukaryota > Viridiplantae > Streptophyta > Magnoliopsida > Solanales > Solanaceae > Nicotiana > Nicotiana obtusifolia. The sequence continues at coordinate 56,523 of MCJB01049615.1, forward strand.
GTGATCTATTCTCGGATAACTTCCTACGGGGTTTGATATTCCTTTGCTGCTTCTCAGACTCTCTCCCAGTGAGGATGAGTGCTGGTATAATTCCAGCTTGCCCAATCTTTTGGCCATATATCTCTCGGGATACACCTATTTTGCTGGAAGATAATTCTTTGTGCTTCATTATATTCTTCTTCCATGGATAAAATGGACACGAAAAATTTTCACCAGAATGATACTTCTACTTGTGCCTGGACTTTTCCATTAATAATCTTCACTGGCCTATGAACATGAATACCTTTGTGGGAATCAACTTCGAGGCTTGAACCATAATAGAAATATTTTAAGAGCATGTTCAATATTGTCAAAATTCTTGAAGACGTTGCACTTGAATTTCATGAAAATATAATACTAATGGCATAGGTACCAGAAAAACCATAATAGTTCTAGTGGAAAATCCTTGGCTTGTGCTATGAATATGGGCAGAATGGATATTCTGGATTGACCCCATAAGGTTTGAGAATGGATTCTCCATATTGCCGGAAAACCTGGAGCTCATAATAAGTTCTTCTTTCCATTATAATTGATGGATCAAAAGGATCCATGAGATTGAACAACTCTAGTGGATGATCTGTTGGCTTTAATGAACTCGTTCCTGGTACATTTGAAAACATGAAGATGTGGCTGATGCGCTTTTCTTTTTTACTTCATCTTTGCTGGGGAAAATCTCTTTGAGAATTCTTCCAGTCGAGACAGAAAATCTGCGAAAATATTATCCTTTCCTTTAAGATGCTTGACTTGAAACTTATATGAAGAGAACCATTGGGCCCATATGAAAATCTGAGGATTGAGAATAATTTTTTCATTTATCTGGATCATCTTTGGAAAGGCCTTCATATCCATTTCTATCAGAAATTTTGTATGAATTAGGAAAAAATTGAACTTCTTGATTCCGTTCTTTACTGCAAGAATTTCCTTGAAAGTGAAGTGATAATGTTGCTCGGCATCTTTGAACTTTCCGCTAGCATATCTGCATATCTTCCTCTGGCCATCTTTTTCTTCAAATAGAACAACACTCCAGTATTCATTGTTGGCATCAATTTGCAGTATCTTCTTACCGTCTGAAGGGATGTAGAGAGACTTGGCATCTTTAGATATCTCCTTTATTTCCCTGACTGCTTCATCTTGTTCCTTTCCCCATGACGGAACATTTTTCTGGAGCATCTTCGTGAGCGGAAAAATGGATGTAGAGATATTTGGGATGATATCTTTTACATAATTTACTACACCCAAGAACTGCTGGATCTATTTTGTTGTGAGTCCGGTATAAGGAAATTTGAGTAGTTTCTGACATATATGCGGTCCTGGACTGTATGCACCCTGGACAAAATGCATTTCCAGAAAATCAATCTCTTTTTGAGCAAGAACCATCTTTTTTGCTGAAAGCATGATCCCGTACTGTGTTACTAATGCCTTAAATTGATGAAGAAAGTCGACATGTTCCTCTAATGTATCACTAAATAACAGAATGTCAACAATGTAAACTAAAGAGATATGGAGGATGGGCTGGAATATTTTTATCATGGCTTTTTGGAATAAGAAGGTTGTAGTTTTTAATCCGAAGGGCATGACTTTCCATTGGAAGTGATGATCGGGGATGCAAAATCCCGTTTTGGCTTTTTCTTCGGGGTGGATTACCAATTTCCAAAATTCAGATTTAAGATCAAACTTGAAAAAATATTTGGCCATAGCTAAGTGGGATAAAAGAGTGATTTTATTTGGGATAGGGAATTTATCATCTTGGAGGAAGTGGTTAAGTGGTTGGTAATTAATAACTAACCTGAGTTTTCCTCTTATTTGCTCAGACCTTTTGTTGACATAAAATGCGTCCCATGCCCATTGTAAATCTGATGGTTCTATTAGATCAAATTTCAAGAGTTCTTCGCATTCTTTCTTTGCAAGCTGAAGATGATCCGGATTCATGCCTGAATGACTGGCTTTTGTTGGATTGACGTTTTCATTCTTCTTGAAAGGGAGCTTGATAAAAAAATATTTCATTCTTCTATAACGGGCTTTTCCCTTTCTTCATAAAATCCTTGTGAGATTCAGCACATGAATGCTCAATGAGATTTTGTTCAATCTCCTTGATTTGTTCATTGCAGGTGATTTGGAATAGCCTTGGAATTTCAGAATAAGGTTTGAACTGCTTCTTAAAGGTTATCCCGTTAGCCCTGATTTGGAGTTGATCTTTTAGTTGTCTGAAAATGTCGAATCCAACACTAAGATCTTTTCCTGGTACATCGGAGCCTATCAGTTTTGTTCTATACTTCAATCTTGGAAAGAACTCAATTGTGACCGGGTGTTTTGTGATAACGGTGGTAGTCAGGATTCCATTTGATGCAGTGTTGAAATCCTTAAAGTGAGGCACCTATTGATCTTCAGGGAGAACAATAGGGTTCATGAGTGAACAAGCAGCTCCAGTGTCAATAAAAGTGATGACTCGAGTTGGTTTATCCCATTTGGATGAATAAACCTTGAGTTCCACTTGAGGATGACTACAAGAGCGTTGATCTCCTCTCGGGCTTCGGCCACCGGTTCTGAAATTTGGTAGTGGCCATCCCCATGATCTTCGTATATATCAAGAGAGAATAAGGTTTCTTCAGTGGGTTCATCGTCCATAGAGAATATGGACTCAAGGTCCTCTTCCTTTTCGAGATGTATGCCAGTATAATCTTCAATCTCTTCGAGGAGTTTAACAGATTTCCTCGATTGTGGACAATTTCTTGCAAAATGTCCGATCTTGTGGCAAATAAAGCATATGTTCTTTTTATGAAAATTCCCTGGCCTCCTTCGCCTAAAATATTTTGTGCGCCTCCTGGACCTTGATTTCCCATCTGGAATTCTTGGCCATCTGAACCTCCTGAATCCTCTACGTCGCCTGGATGTGTGGCAAGAACATCTTGATCCGGTGATCAGATCATATTTACGGCATGCTTTGTCAAGCGTTGGATTGTGTTGGATAATTTATTCTTCGTACAAATGTCATCCAATGCGACGAAAATAGCTTGCCTGATGTAGCCGACTTGTGGGATTGTTATGGACTGAAACTTTTCATCAATGACGGTAATGGTTCGGCTTGCTAGCAACGTTGGAAGGGACGAGACAAATGCTTGCTTCAGGTTGATGTCTCCACCGATCTCGAAATAAATCTTACATTTTTTGAAAATACTTGTCAATGTCATTTCTGTCGAGTGACACGCACTTCACCTCGAAGAGTTATCTTCTCATCTTTTCTTGTCTTTGTCAGTATCTCCACAGAAAACTTCATGTAGGATTCTGATGTTGAATGCAAAGTCTTGGAAGTAAGAAAAGTATTTTTGTCTTGAATCCCAAGTGAGTTTCACCAATCTCTGAGGATTCCTGAGAACCGTGAAGTGAGTTCTGACAGGATGATATACTTTTCTCGTTCCACCAAATTTTTGGTCACCATCCAAGTATAGAAGTCTTGGATCCTTTGAGGCTATTTTGAAACCTTGACGTCATCTAAGGTGAAAGTGTGGAATGCAGTTCTAACCGGTTTTGACGCCATGCGCTCATATCTTCTTTCTGGGATTTGTTCATCTATCATGCCTTCTTGATCCTCATCTACTTCAGATATTTCTGGGTCTCTTGGCCAGTTTACAAATATTGGGGGATCATCTTCTTCGGAAGAGTTTATTGTGGATTCATTGCTCGGTTGATAGCTATCTTCCATTGTATCATCGTCTGATGAATTAAGAGATTTCGACCATGTGGTATCTCCTTCCGACATGTTTCTTGGTTGGGAGACATATAGGTCTAGAGCCTTCTGATAAGAAATTATCAAATTTTCGGGGTTGGACCCTTTTGAACTTTCTCCCTGATCCCGCCTTTTCTTGGTTTGTTTCTGGGCTGCAAGAGCATCTTTCCTTTCCCAAATCAATTTTGTAATATCAACATCATGTTCTTCTTTTACGGGTTGGGTGAAAGAAACAGGATTTTGTGAGGTAGTAGGAAAAGTAGAAAAGATGTAGTCCAATTTAGGTGGGGAATATGCTTGTGGTGACATAAGGAAGAAGATAGGGTTTGAAGGGAAAACTAAGGTCTTTTGTGAATCAAAGTGGTCATTTCTCAAAAGTTGAATTTGTTCCCTGATGGACCATGTTCCTTATGGTGTTGCCAATGTTGTTCAGTACTTTGTTTTGGCAGATGGAATTTTCTGATTGCCAGTTCATTGTTACTTCGATATCACTAGTTTGGGGTTTTTCTCCAGCAGGTAGCACTATGTTTTTTTGGGAATTTTTGGAACATGGCTTATACCCTCTTTTTCAAAAGGTTGAAGTGAAGGAAAATCTTAGATATGACTGGAGCTTGAAGGACTCAGCATGAATATCTGTGGTTGTGTGGGCTTTGGGGTTTTTTGAGTTGGTGAAGTCTTAGGTTCAGGTGGCTTTTTGGATTCTGGGATATGCGCTAAGCGTGGTTTGGGGTTGGGTGTGGTTTCACCATCTTCCCAACTTGGAGTAAATTTTTCTGGTAATTTTGGCCATCCCTGGGGTTTGTAACTGACAAGAAATCATATTTACCTGGACGGCTTAATGAGACAATTGAAGGATCTTTATTTTCATATTTGGCTCGAAATTACTTTTCAGTGATTTTTCCCTTTTCCTTGGATTTTGATTTGGTCTCATTGAAGCCAAAACTTTCCCAATGATGCAGGTGGTATTCATCATATTTTCCGATTGGATCTTCCAAACAGTCTTGGCAGTTGCAACCAAGATCCCAAGGGTAGCGTCCCGTAAAGGGGCATTCGAACCACCAAACTCTTCTGCCCTCTTTGTCGAAATATTTACACCAATCATGTTCTTCCATGATAGTTTGGATATTCCAGAAGGGTTCACTTTCAGGGTCAGGGTCTATGTCTTTAGGTTGGATCATTTGGAAAGAAAAGATGGTTTTGATATGGGAATGGTCAAAGCTTATGGACACGGTTTTGTCATTTCTTTTGGTAATAGTTGGCTCACCAGATTGCAGAGATTCCTCTGGTTCCCTTAACTTTTCATAATTTGTAATCAGGAATCAGGAAGGATTTTGACGAGCTCATCTTTGCGAATTTGTCTGGGTATTTGGGTGCACAAGGCGTTTCCTTTGGTAGCATCAATATTCAAGATTAAAGCATTTTCTCCTCCTGGAAAGCAGAGATCCATGGCATGATTTTGGACCGGCCATGCCATTTGGTGATGAAGAGTGACTTGGATAGCATCTTTGGCTTGTGGAGCTCCCTGGATTTGAACTTTGATTTTTAATGCTTCTTTGGCTTGTGGGGCTCCCTAGATTTGAACTTGGATTTTAATGCTTCGGTTAGGTATGGGTCATAAAGGGACATGTTGAAATTTGAAAAATAGTTATGAAGACAGTCCCATCATTCAAGGTAACTTCTACAGTACCCAAATTAGCATGTTGGTACTCATAGTATCTTGTATCCAGAAGAGAAAGTTGAGCAACAACTGGTTGACCTTTTCTTCCATGATAAGTTAAAGCGATTCGGATAGCACCAAAATAGATATGGGTAAAACCATGATTTCTCCATTGTCTGGAAAAATCATCTTGGATTTGAAGGGTGATAAATTGTTACTCTCGAGTGGCAAGAATAGGGTGCTGGTCAAGTATTGAGGCAACAACATATTCTTTGACTCCTTTTGGCCTGTGTTGAACAAAGGAACGAATTTGGGACCATGGTGCAAATAATTTTTTGGCAAAGGCTAAGTAAGGTTTTGTAAGGGGTGATTCAGTGGAGGTTAATTTCTGTTCGTCGGGTAGGATATCTACTTCATAGTGGTAATCATATTTTTGGACAAGGTTTTATGTAAAGTAGGGGACATATTCATCTTTTCAAGGGAAGAGGATGATGCCCCAGGCTTCCAAAATCAGCAAAGGCAGCAGTTCCAACCTCAACAATCCAATCAGCTTGGGCTAGAAGATCTGATGAAGTTCTTTTCTGTCAAGACGGATGAGAGGCTAGATGCTCATGGTACAACTATCAAAGAACTTGGCACAGGGTTGCGAAGCTTGGAGAAGCAAGTGGGGAAAATTGCAACTGCGTTGTCTGAGAGAATCTTAGGTACTCTGCCAGTTGATATTGAAAGAAACCCCAAAGAAACAGTGAATGTTGTGACCTTGAGAAGCGGGCAAGTGTTGAAATATGTCACTCCAGTCCAAAGAGAGGTGGTACCTGGAAAACAAAGTGAGGAGAAGCTGAAATTGAAATTGATAAGAAGAAGAAGAAACGCAAGAAGGGAGTTGACAAAAAGAAGAAGGAGGACACTTCGAGAAAGCAGGATCGAAATGAGAGCGAGCACATGCTTGCTCTACCTTTTCCCCAAAAGCTATATAGAGAAAAGCTGGACAAGCAATTTGAGAGATTTCTAGATATGTTGAGATAGGTTAATGTAAATTTTCCATTCATAGAAGTTCTCTCACAAATGCCAACTTATGCGAAATTCTTGAAGGAGATCCTTACAAAGAAGAGAAATATAAAAGAGACCTCGGTGGTCAAGCTCACAGAGCATTTCAGTGCAATCTTGCAAAACAAACTCCCACAAAAGTGTGAAAATCTAGGGAGTTTTACTATACGTTGCTCTTTAGGCACTATTAATATGGACAAATCTTTATGTGATTTTGGCGCATCAATTAATCTAATGCCTTTGTCTATTTACAAGAAACTTGAGAAGGAGATTGGAGAGATAAGGTCGGTGCCAATATCTTTGCAGCTGACAAACCAAACGACTCTGATACCCGAGGGGATAGTGGAAGATATTTTAGTTCGAGTAGATAAGTTTGTATTTCTTGTAGAGTTTATAGTGGTGAATATGGAGGAGAACAAGGAGGTCCTCCTTATCTTAGAAGACCACTCTTAGCAACGGGTAGCGCAATCTTAGATATACACGAGAGATGACCCATGCTTAGAGTGGGTGAGGAGACGATGATTTTTTAGATGAATGTAGAAACAGGGGGTAAAAAGGATAAGCCAGCTGCAAGTGTTGAGTGGAGAGTAAAGAGTTCGAAAGAGAAGGCTGGGAAGAGCGAGGAAGAAAAGTGTGGGGTGCACCCCAAGAAAGCTGAGAAGAAGCTGTCGGCGTGGATGTGCGCATTGGTCCGAAGGCATGGAATGGAGCCGGACTTCGACTCAGACCCCGACTAGATATTCAGGAAAGTTTTCTTTACCTTATGCTTTTTAATTGTATGTCATGGGACATGCCACAACTTAAAGTGTAGGGTGGGGGATATTTGTAAGTGGTTGGTTTTTGTTGTTTTAGTAGTTAGAGATGGAAAAAATTGGAAAAAAACATAAAAATTTGAAAATTGTCAAATTTTTTAATTTTTTCCGATGATGGATATCATCGACAGGTTTCTTGAGGGATTAAAGTCGGAAGGAAAAAGACAAAAAAAATTTCGTTTGCAGGTAGTGTAATAATTCTCCCTTGGTTTTTCTTTCTGCCGTGGTTCTTTTCCAAGAGTTTTGTTTGAACCGGGTATAGTTAGTTTTATTTTTGTTAGGAGTAGGAACTCTTGTGCTATGATTTGAATTGAAGACAATGTCTCTTAACTTTATTAGGCCTTGAGAATAGTGTGAGAGCTTTAATGTGACGCTTAGGCTCAGTTTTTGACTCTTGTATAAGTACCTTAAACTGTATGATCTTAACTTTGCTTAACTGCTTTGACTAGAGTGTCTTGATAATCCAATATTGAGTGAATTATGTGCCATGTGTGTGTGAGGTTTCATTTTATTATGTGCATTGCATTTGATGTCTAGAACTTGCTTCGTGTGTTTGCAAAGCGAAATAGTAGTTTTATGCAGTCTTAGAAGTGATATAAGCATTTCTTTGTTGAGCCAGTTATATGCTTTTACCCACCTACTTGATATGTATTTTAGTTAACCCCTTTGAGCTTGTAATCCTGTTCTTTGGCACCCACATTACAAGACTTACCCATTTGTTCGAATTGACCATCTATTTGAACCTTATACCTCTCATGAGCACTTGAAATTGTTATGAACAGTGTAAAAGTTGGAGTGTGGGGTGATTGGTTTGGATTTTGAGTGGAACTACTGAAATGCGGAGAAAAGTGCATTGTTTTTTAAAAAACTGAGAGCCACTTGAATTGAAAAAGAAAAAAGAATGTTGTATCATTTTGCAATTATTCTTTGACAGTAGTAATTCTTAATGTAATTATGCTTAAAGAAGTTGGGAGTTAATATATATTGATGTGAAGGTGGAATTTATGGTTTGATATAAGTGTGGGGTTTTGAAAGGTAAAGTATATGTATTAAAGTGCATAGGGAGGTGTAGTCACTCTTATATATAAATATATCCTATTCGTCCCGTAGCCTACATTACAACCAATGAAAGTCCTACTTGATCCTTGACTGAATGAGCTCAATTAGTAGAGTAGTACACTATGGGCAAGCCTATCGCTCATCTTTTGTGGCATATGAATATTATTTCTGAGAATGAGTGAATTCTTTCTACCCTGAGTTCCCAATGTTCTTAATATTTTGTGCGTGGAACTACTCTATATTGTTGTGAGGGCACTTGATTCATGAAGAAAAGGTACAGTCGTTGACCTTTGTGTTAGAGTAAGTGAGCGGGATATAAATAATGCGTGGTGCTTTTGAGTCAAACCTTGAGGTTAGGATGTTATGATATTGTCCTTAATCTATTTCAAATATTCCTGGTGTGATGAGTTACGAGAGTTGTTGAAAAAGGTCGTGTCTATATAAACTGTAGTTTGATTGCTCGAGGACGAGCAATGGTTTAAGTGTGGGGTATTGATGGTAGGCTATAATCTCGTATTTTAGTCGCTTATTGCACTCTAATTTACTGCACTTTAATTGAGTTTGAGCTTTAATCGCTAGTTTTTTGCACTAATTGTGTGTTTTATGCCTTTTAGGAGGATTCCGAGCTATGTAGATGTTACGAAATAAATTGAAGGGATTTGGAGCTTTGAAGTCTGAGTAAAAGCCTAAGGGATTAAGCCGGGATCGCGTTCGGGGTTCGAAAACCACGTCTGGATATCAAAAAGTCAAGAAAAATCTGCACTCTAAGAAAACAACACACATGCAGCGCGTGGGGCGGTGAGTGGCGCGCTGCGCCTGTACAAAAGTCCTGCTGCCTGTCAGAAACAACTCTCTAGATTTTCGCACTAATTCCCCGCATGTGGGGCAACGCGCCTGTGCAAATCTTGCAAAGCAATTTTCCTATTTCGCGTAGGAAAAGGTGTTTTGTCTAGGCCCGACCTTACTTGGTATATATACATGGAAAACCGTCATTTTGGGGATTTTTGACACATCTAAGACCTAAGGAGGCTAAGGAGGAGGTGGAGAAGCAAAAGCACAAGGAATTCATCATTCAATCCTCACTCAAGACACGAGTTTGGATCATTTTATGTTTTTCTTTACTTTAAACATATTTTTGATGAATTACTCCATATCTATAGAGTAGTTCCCTTTTGGGTTTGATGGATTTGGTGTGTTGATATTTATTTTGGGATTATAACTCTAGTTTTTATTTATTGAATTGTTTTGGATGATTTAATTATTGCATCTATATTCACATGTTCATATAATCGAGAGAGACATAACTTGTGATATCTTTGCATTATCTTGTTGGTTGAGTTCATTAATTCTTCTTAGTAATCGAAAGAGACTAGTTAATCATTGATTAAACCTAGTTAGGAGGATAATCGAAAGAGGTTCTCCTAAAGACCAATCCACTACGAAGTCGTGCATATCTTCACCGAGCTTAAATTGGTTCATATTGTGAGGTTGAGACTTAATCGAGAGAGGAGTTTCTACTAAACGTTTGAACTAACAATTGAGTGAATTCGAGAGACGCACTTGAACACTAGAAATGAATTAACTAAAGTTAAATCCCAGACATTTATCTTGCACCTATCCAATCAACCCCTATTTTCTCCCATTGATATCTCCCTCGCTACTTTTGTTCGAGTGTCATTCGTCATTTAGCTTCAGATTCTTAGTTAATTTTAGTTTTTAATCACATAACTCTAAGCTGTTGATTATCTTGAATAGTAATCTAGCTACAAACTATGATAATATTGTTTAATTCCAATCCATGTGGATACGATATTATATTATACTATATTCGATTAGCGAGCATATTTAAGTTTGTGTTTTGCGCTCGTCACAGTCCTGGATACAGATGGTTACTATGAGGTAAATTCGACTAATCTGGCCTGGGAATAGAGAAATGAAATCATCGATTATCTCGAACACGGGAAGCTACCTGAAGACCCCAAAGTATCCTGGGCATTGCGCGCCAAAGCAATGCGATATAGCTTCAAGAAACGCCAATTGTATAGAAAATCTTTTCAAGGCCCGTTGGCCCAATGCTTAGAGGAATCCGAAGCTAACTATGTCATGAGAGAGGTTCACGAAGGGATATGCGGCAAATACTCGGGTGCAGATTCCTTAGTGCTGAAACTGGTAAGGGCAGGATATTATTGGTCCCCCATGGAACAAGACACCAAGGACTTCGTACGAAAATGTGATAAGTGTCAACGCTACGCACCGACAGAACCCTTACATTCGGTTCTATCCCCGTGGTCGTTCATGAAATGGGGGATGGACATCATTGGACCACTGCCACAGGCTCCGAAAAAAGTAAGATTTTTTTTAATTTTGACTGACTATTTTTCTAAGTGGGTGGAAGCAGGTCCTTATCAAAAGATCGGAGAACGCGAAGTGGTAGATTTCTTGTGGGAAAATATAATTTGTAGGTTCAGAATACCAAAAGAGATAGCATGCAACAATGGGCCACAGTTTATCGGCGCAAAAATTACAAAGTTCCTCCAAGATTTAAAAATAAAGAGGATCACATCTTCACCATATCATCCGAGCGCAAACGGTCAAGCGGAGTCGACGAATAAAGTGATTATTCAAAACCTCAAGGAAAGGTTTGAAGCGTCTAAGGGTAACTGGCCCGAGGAATTACCCGGAGTTCTATGGGAATACCACACTACGGCCAAGTCGAGCACAGGGGAAACCCCTTTTTCCTTCGTGTACGGTGCAGAAGCTTTAATCCTGGTGAAAGTAGGGGAACCAACCTTGAGATATTTCCAGGCAGATGAAGAATCAAACAACGAAGCAATGTTAGTCAACTTGGAACTGCTCGATGAACGCAGGGACTTGGCGCATGTAAGAATGGTAGCTCAAAAGCAGAGAATGGAGAGGTATTATAATCAAAGAGTCAACTTCGTTATTTCAAAGTAGGAGACTTGGTCCTAAGGAAAGTAACTCAAAACGCCCAGGAGCTCAACGCGGGGAAGCTAGGTCCAACGTCGGAAGGCCCCTATCGAGTTTCAACTATCACCGAGAAAGGTTCATACGAGTTGGAAAACCAAAATGGAGAAAAGTTTCCAAGCAATTGGAACGTGGCACACCTCAACAGATATTATTGCTGATGAACATTATCCGATCAGAAAGTATGTGCTACACTTTTTTTCCCTTCGTTCAGTTTTTGTCCCATTTGGGTTTTTCTGGCAAGGTTTTTTAATGAGGCAGCAACAGAAAGCATACTACGAAGACAACAGCAATAAGACCTTTAATAGCAAGGCACACAAGCAAAGATCCACTCGGGGATGGTTAGATAATCTTTTGCTCTATAGCAAATTCTCACCAGGAAGTTAAGTTTGCTATTGAGCAAACGTTACCTAATTATTCATGAGCACAAACTACTAGAGGGTTGTTAGATAGTCCTTCACTCGATAGCATAAATTCCTAAGGGAAAGTAAAGTGTGTTACCAAGTTAAGGATTATCTAGCAATACATTAGTGGAGTCTTCAAAGATACAAGACTTTCAGTGTTCCAATTCGCACTCTTTGCATTCGAACACGGGGGGGGGGGGTGATATGAGGATACAATAACAATGACTACTACGTCGACCGAAAAATGAAAAACTGAAAATATAATTGCATCATCAGGACTGGGGACTGCGCGGCCAGCCCCGTAGAAACAAGTTGTACAAGTTAGCCACAAGTAATGGCAATTTCTTTCCAGCATATCAAATGCTTATGTTCTTTTTGAAAATAGAAGGAATAAAATGAAATCCTTTTGTTTTTATCTTGTTTCTTATCTAAATGATGAATTAACTTTGTCATTTGAAAGTTAAACAAGCACTTCAAATGCTAGTACCGTAATGAACAGGAGACGTTCTTTTCAAGAGCACCGTATATAGGAGGGCCCTCTCTTATAAGAACCCTCACGTTAAAGGTTGGTTCCAGAAGAATTTATGCCCGAAATCAAAATGCCTTTGGGGAAAAATTACACCCAAAGCCGTATATGAAAGGACGCAAAAAGTAAACTTGCACAAATACTTATCAAAGCCCTCACGAAAAGGACTCATGTCCAGAAATGCTTTCGAGGAGAATACACCCAAGGATTCACATAATAAGATGCAAAACAGAAAAGCTTGCTTAAAATTCTTAAGCAAAAGGAAGAAAATGCAAAGATTAAAGACTTGCACGAATATTCAAACGAAAGGAAGACTCAAACAATACTTGAGCAAAAGATGTTTTTATTAACAAAAACATGTCAAAATGGCACAGGTACAAAAATTGGCCAAGAAAAGAAAAGCTAAACTGCAATATCTCCGGAACCAGGAGGAAGAGAAGTGTCCGCGCCCCAGGGAGAAGTACAGACCCACCGATGGCTCAACATTTTCACCAGATTGGCCTTCAGCATCATCATCCTCTGATTCTTCTTCAGTTCCCGGGAACTGGGAACCGGAATCAGAAGGACCGGGTGCATCAGACCTTGCTAGGAGTCCACTTTTAGCAACTAACTCAAGCTCACGGGCCTTAGCAATTTCGGAATCAAAGTCAATAACACCAGCTTTGGCCTCTTCCAAGGTTTTTCTCCTCATGCTGTACATAGCATATTTTTCTCAACAACGAGGGAAGTCGCTTG
>MCJB01049616.1:0-31764 GCA_002018475.1 Nicotiana obtusifolia
ACATGCAAGTTTTATAGATGATTTATTAAAGATTTCTCTAAAATCGCTACTCCTTTGTGCAGGTTGCTCGAAAAGGATGTACCTTTCAAATTTGATGATTCTTGCCTCAAGTCTTTTGAAGAACTTAAGAAGAAGTTGGTGACTGCCCTATCATCGTAGCACCGGATTGGTCTTTACCGTTCGAACTGATGTGTGATGCAAGTGACCTGGCCATTGGGGCAGTGTTGGGACAGCGGAAAGACAAGGTGTTCTACTCCATCTACTATGCAAGTAAGACTCTCGACGATGCACAACAAAATTACACTACCACGGAAAAAGAGTTGTTAGCAGTAGTATGGGCGAAATTCTGAGCTTACTTGGTGGGAACAAAAGTCATAGTCCACACCGACCATGCAGCGATCAGGTACCTATTTACGAAAAAAGAGTCTAAAGCTAGATTAATGCGCTGGGTATTATTGTTGCAGGAATTTGATGTGGAAATCAGAGATCGGAAGGGGATAGAAAATCAGGTAGCTGACCATTTATCCCGCTTGGAAAAACATGATCACGTGGAGGAAGATGGATTGATAAAAGAAGTATTTCCAGATGAACATCTCTTTGCTATCACTCATGATTCGTCCCCATGGTACGCTGATTATGTGAACTATTTGGTGAGCGGTGTACTTCCTCCTGAAATCAAGACTGAAGCTAGGAAGAGGTTCTTGCATGATGTGAATTTCTACTATTAGGATGAACCTTATTTATTCAAGCAGTGTGCTCATCAGTTAATGAGGAGATGTATTCCGGAAGAAGAAGTGGAGTCAGTACTGCATAATTGTCACGCCTCACCTTATGGAGGCCATCACGGAGGAGACAGAACAGCAGCTAAGGTACTACAGTCCGGTCTATTTTGGCCAACCTTGTTCAAGGATGCTCATGCATTTGTTAAAAGGTGCGATCAATGCCATAGAACGGGCACAATCACACGGAAGCAAGAGATGCCTCAAAACAACATTTTAGAAGTTGAACTTTTTGATGTTTGGGGGATAGACTTTATGGGATCGTTTCCACCTTCCAGAGGGAACAAATATATTCTGCTAGCCATTGATTATGTGTCGAAATGGGTGGAGGCAATTGCTTTGCCTACAAATGATGCAATGGTAGTAGCTGCATTCGTGAAAAAGAATATATTCTCCAGATTTGGGACTCCACAGGCGTTAATCAGCGATGAAGGAACGTACTTTTGCAATTGGCTATTAAATAACCTTCTAGCAAAATACGGGGTTCGTCACAAGGTTGCTACAACATATCACCCCCAGACGAGCGGCCAAGCGGAGGTGTCAAATAGGGAGATTAAGCAAATTCTAGAAAAGACAGTGAGCTTGAACAGGAAGGATTGGGCTTCGAAGCTGGACGATGCTCTTTGGGCTTATAGGACAGCATACAAAACACCAATTGGAATGTCCCCCTACAAACTGGTCTATGGAAAAGCATGCCACTTACCGGTGGAATTGGAGCATAAAGCATACTGGGTAATCAAAAGGATGACTATGGACTTTGAAGCAGCGGGCGGGAAATGGCTTATGCAGTTGAATGAATTAGATGAGTTCCGGCTACACTCTTACGAGAATGCAAAGTTGTATAAAGAGAAGACAAAAAGATGGCACGACAAGCATATCAAGCCACGCCATTTTGAACCGGGCCAACAAATCTTATTGTTCAACTCAAGACTAAGGTTATTTCCTGGAAAGCTTAAATCAAGATGGTCAGGTCCGTTTGAAGTGGTAAGGGTCACTCCATATGGTGCGATCGAACTACGGGCTTTGAATAGTGAACGAAAGTTTTTGGTGAACGGTCAAAGAGTTAAGCACTATTGGGAGATTTGATTAACAGGGAAAAAACCAAAGTCGTGCTCACCAATGAGTAAAGCGAAAATCTACGTCGTGCCGCGACGATAAATCAGGCGCTTGTTGGGAGGCAACCCAATTTTTATTGTTTTCTTAGTTTACCTTCTTGTTTCATTCTTTTAGAACTAGATAAGGGAATACAATTGATGTATACAATTATTAGATGTAATGTTGTAAGATATGTAAGTGATATATGAAAAAAAAAAAAAGAAGAAGTGGAAATCAGCGCCCAGGCCAGCGCCCAGCGCTGCCTGTGGCACCCCAGGCAGTATGTTTGAGACCCCCCAGCGCCAGGAAGGGCGCTAGGCGCCGGCTGGGGGGGTGACAGGTAAGTGTTTTATTTTTCTTTTTATTCTTTAATTTTTGACCCATACCCGATAAACCCGACCCACTACCCATTTTCCACTAACACAAATAACCCTTTTTACACCCCTAACCCACCCGAATTCTTCATATTCAACAACAAAAAACATAAAAACAAATCCCCTCCCCCTGCTGCCCGCGTGCTTCTTCTTCTTCTTCACTAAATTTTTTTTATCTTTTCAATCTCTCTTCTCTCCATTCTTCAGGTATGTTAAGCTTCATCTTCTTCTTCATCTTCTCTTTTATTTTCTTCAATGTATTTTATTTTGTATGGATGTTCATGTTCCCTTCCCCGAAAACCCCCCATATCTTCTCCTTCTCTTAACCCTTTCGTGGTAGTATGTGTGTCTAAAAAATTGTTTGATTCTTCTTGTTATCGGAGTAGTAAACTAGAAGTCCCTCTACTCCGTCAAAATCGGGAGGGTCACTACACTTCACCATTGTTGAAATTGCAGCACACACTCCATGCACACAAGCTATTTGTTTAAATGCCTGAATGTGACTTTTTATGCACCGGTGAAGTCTGAGTAGCCGACGACACTTGTATAGGCGTTTGAACTAAGTGTGGGGTATACTATTTGAGGGATAGGAATTTGATGCCGCATATCTTCTTACGTCCTTACTCTTGTATATGTATGTTGTATAATTGTGTAAGATAGCTGAATGTACTTATATTCTAGCACTACCATAGAAAGTGCCGAGCTTTTACCTTCCATTATCATTATCGCCTATTCACGTCGCCATGATCACTATTTAATTTTTGACACATGGGAAGTCTTGAGTACCCATAATTTGTATTGCAACCCTTGCTTCTATGCTTAGAGTTTAAGTGTGGGTCCTTCAATGACATTGTACCTACGGCATACATATTACACTTTGCTCACTTTTCTATTTGCTTATGTTGCAGGACATTATGGCCCGTGATGATGCTAAAGGGAAAGGTCTTGGAAAAGCCTCCGCTACTTCACAGGTTCCGAAGAAGCGAAAACAGGGAGAGGGCTCCTCGAGACAGTCCAAGGGAAAGCAGGTGGATGAGGGATCGTAGCGAGTCCCAGCCAGGCCTCATCCTCGATTAGAGTTGGTTAACGATGCTGCTGCTGTGTGGTATCGGAACTTCATGCTGACTGGGAGTTATATGTCAGAGATGGGAATTAACACAACTGCTTTAGAAAGGCGGTTCCCCAACATACTCGCCAGACTGCGTATATCCAGGATGGACAAATTTCTGGACTGCCTGGGGCCCCCCAATCTGAGTTTGGTCCGTGAACTGTATGCCAATTGGAACCATCACCGAGCTGCCTACCATGTTCGCGGGATAGATGTGCCAATGGGTCGAGAAGACTTGTGTGATTATCTTGTGGTTGAAAATGCCGATCCACGGAGACTGCAGAGCCTCATTAAGAGTCCTCCATATGAGCTGATCCGGCACATATTTTGTGGCATTGATTCAAATGCCAAGTGGCAGAGGAAGCAGGGGAACATTCATCTCTTTATGGTGAGGGAAGACTTCAACAACACTGCCAAGGTATGGCAGAACTTTGTGCAGCCTAGACTGATGCCTGCCGAACACAGCAGTGACTGCACTCGAGCCAAAGTGTGTCTGATCTTCTCACTCATGACCGGCCGACCTATCAACATCGCTGAGATTATGCTCAACGAAATGGCTCGCACCAGATTCGGGCGGCAGATTCGGCGGTTGTATTTCGGCAACCTTCTGACGCAGTACATGCGGTTTCTGGGAGTGCCTAAGTATCCTGGGCACGACGAGGTTGTAGAGGCACCAGCCGGGCTTATGGATATCACCGCTGTCATGGAAACGTCGGCCAAGCTCACCCCCGCGGCTCGATTGGAGCGTGAAGAAAACTTCAACAAATACATGTATAACGCTATCAATCTGCTCATGAGCCGAGCCAGTATCACTGTTGAAGAGCGCATGCACCTGCGTGATGATCTATGCAGCGCATCTAAAGAAATGTTAGGGATTTCCCCTGGCAGCCCTGTGCATCCATCAGAGGACGCCAACACAGTGCAGGGCTCGGATATCGAGGGGGATGATGATGATGGTGCAACCGGGCCAATGGCGATGGTGCCTTTTGAGCTGGATTCCGAGGAGACTGGCACGGACTGCCAGGGAGTTTCATCTCACCCTACTTTGTTCTAATTATTTAAATGCATCGAGGACTATGCATGATTTAAGTGTGGGGTGGGGGAACTACTACTTGTGCTGGTGTTGTATGTTTGTGAAAACTTGTGTGTTTTGTGACTTGAGATTATGTATTTTGCTAGTTTTAATTTGTTAGTTTTAATTTATTTCTTTTAGTATATTATGATTAGTATTTTTTGGTTCTCTTAATAGTTTGTTTGTTATAATTTTTAGAATAAAAAACCAGAAAAAAAGAAAACATCAGAAAAACAACAAAAAGATTTTGTTTTATTTATAGGATAGTTAGGTAATATTCCTTGGTTTTTCTTAAGGCACCGGTTCTTTTTCAAGGATGTAGCTCGAACCGGGCAATTTAATTTCTTTTTAGGACTATTTTAGAAAGAACTGAGTTATATAGTAATACTTCTGGACATAGTTGATGCTAGTACAATAGGCTATGACACATGATCTATTTTCCAGTTTAGTTGAATTGTAAGCGTAAGAAAACAAGAAAACCGCCCCCTTCTCAGTTGTTGACTTGTATATCATATAGTGTAATTGCTGCTTAATTGTCTCAATTATGTATGCTTGCTTGACTTGAAATTTGAACAGAATTGTCGTGATTGAGTCATGTGCATTGTGTGAGTGAGGTTTTTGATTCTCTGTGCTATCCTGTATAGTCTAGAACTTGCCAAGTGTGTTAATTGAAGCGAAATTGTAAGTTGGGCTAATCTAAGAAATGATATAGGCATTTTCTTGTTTGATTATGGATGTGCCTGTCACATCGAATATAAGATTGTCGGTTACTAGCCCCTTTGAGCCTATAGGCCTTTTTCTTTAGTACCTACATTACAAGCCATTCCCTTATTTTGTTCTTGAATTAGACTTATTTGAACCTTTACCTCCTAAGGCACTTAGTCGCTAAAAGAAGTAAGGGTAGACGTTGGGGATTGTCTTGATTATGAGGGGACCCGTGAAAGGACTTGTCGGTGCAATGAAGCTGAAATTAAGAAGTCACTAGCTGAGGAGTATTTGTATGGAGTGTGAAAAGAAAGAAAAAAAAACAAAAAGAAAGAAAAAGGAAAAAAATGAAAAAAAGAGAAAAAAGAAAGAAAGAAAGAAAAATGTTAGTGGAAAATATATAGAAAAACACCTCCTATTGATTTGTGCTAGTGAAATGATAGAAGTGCTGAATTAAAGAAGGAAGGCTGTGTATATGAGACAAATGAAGTGATTGAAAAAGAAAAGTGTTTGAATTGTGATTGTAGTGTATTAAGTGCTTAGGAGGATTAGCCACTATTACTAAATATATCCTACCCGTCCCCTAGTCTACATTACAACCTTAAAAGTACTAGTTGATCTTAGATTTGACTAACTCAATTAGTAGAGATCTACACTACGGGCAAGCTTATGGTACTATTACGGGAAGCATATGAGTTCTTTGTGAGAGTGAGGGCAGTTTGTTCAAAATTGTGTGATATTATTCATCTATGTTCACTCTTCGGATTGTGGTAAGGGCACATGATTTCATGAGCGATTGGTAATGTTGTAAATTATTTTGTTAGGTAAGTATATTTATTGAGATTGCTTAATGGTTGCGAGTCGGCTCTTGAGGTTGGGTGGTGACATTTGGGTTATTGAATGATATTGAAGTATTGTGCTAGAGTAGACTTTACGGGAAGTATATGGATTAATTGTGTGTTCATGCTTACTTGCTAGTGTTGATTATGTTCAAAAGTATGATTTAGTTGAAAAGTCGAATGCTTCGTTATGATATTAAGTGGATGTAGTTGGGAAGTTGGTAAATAATCCCATTGCTCGAGGGCGAGCAAGAGTCTAAGTGTGGGGTGTTGATGTTTGGTGTAAAAGATATATATTTCTATATAAATCTCCTGATATTTGACTTTTGTTTTATGAAACTGGGATGTTAATTGCTACGATTCATGTTAAATTAAAGTGTTTTATGTGTAGGAATGAGTCCGGAGCAAGTGGGGGCGAAACGAGCAAGAAATAAGCCAAAACGAGACAAAAGCGGGCGAAGGGGCATTGGGCACCACAGGCAGCGCCTGGCGCCACCTGTGGCGCGGAGGCAGAGAGTCAGAGAAAGAGCACTGGACGCAGCGTAGGCGCCGACGTTGGAAGTTGTCCTATTTCGTCTAGAAGTCTACTATTTTCGACCCTACCCCTTCCCAACACCTATATAAACAGATCCAAACCCAAGAGGGAGATATAGAACGTGATTTGGGAGGCAAAAACACAAGGGAACATCGCACGGAAGCATCAATCATCAGTTCTTCATTCTTTTCTAGTATTTTTATAGTTTATTTAATACTCTATATTTTGATTGCTTTTAGCATGAGTGGCTAATCACCCCTTGTTCTGTGGTTGTGATTAGCCATGAATATTGTTGTTCGAAGTTAATGATTCTTGATTATAATTCATGATTATATGGTTGTTTCTTCAATTCTATGTTTGATTGCTTAATTGTTTGGCCATCAATTAGGTTCCATCAACTATCTATGCTATGTTTGGGAAAACTATGTTTAGATTAGAGAAGAATTGAAGAAAGCATGTTCTTAACCTTTTAAGGGGGGCGGATTCGTGGATAGGATAGGAATATACTTAATCACCATGCTTAATTGAATATCGTGTTTTTATTGCATTCTTGATAGACTAATTCCATAGGATACAGGTGTTAATTTTATTAAGAATAGGCGAATAGTACTTCGGAAGAAGGCTATGAGAACGTTTATCGATTAATTAGCAAGCATACGTGAATTATATGAACGGGAAGTTAATTAGAACACAATAGGAGTGGTGAAATAATCGCAACCCTGGAATATTTGTTTCTATTGATTAAACAACACTTAAGTTGTTCTTTGATAATACTAGTTATAAATTAGAGCTATAGTTTAGAATAATCAAGATATCGAATTCGAATTTTGCTTGCTTAAATAATAATATTAGTACGTTAGTAAGTAGTTAAATTAAGTCCCTGTGGGTATGATAACCTGGACTCAACATCCTATATTACTTGTCGACCGCGTATACTTGCGTGTGCGTTAGGGAGCAACAGTAACAATAACTTCAAATAATTACAATGGAAGGGACAATATGTAACGATGACTTCAATAATGGTAAATCAACAGTGGAAGAGATAACAAGTAACAATGAAAGAGGCAACAAGTTCAACTAGGCATAAGAGCAAAATATCAAGTAAGATGTAGAAAATAGACTAACACAAGTAAGAGTATATTGACTATGAGAATTTAGAACATGATATGACAATTCAATTTAAGCATGGAAAGAGTCTAAGTATCCTTAACCGGACAAATACCACATATAAGCCGTGTACCCACTCGTCACTTTG
Organism: Nicotiana obtusifolia; assembly: GCA_002018475.1. Taxonomy (NCBI): domain Eukaryota; kingdom Viridiplantae; phylum Streptophyta; class Magnoliopsida; order Solanales; family Solanaceae; genus Nicotiana; species Nicotiana obtusifolia. Next base: position 7,763 of record MCJB01049616.1, read on the forward strand.
CATACACGGCTTTCACGTAGAATAAATAACGCAATCAATCCGAAATCCTAAGGGGTAGTTCCCACACACAAAGTTAGGCAAGATACTTACCTCAACTAGGCCAACTCAACCCTCGGAAATAGCTTTTCCCCTAAAATTCGCCTCCACATGGCTCAAATCTAACCAAAATCAACTTAATATCATCAACAATGCAAGGGAAATCGATTGCAATAGATAAAGCTCTGATTTTTACACTTTTCCCAGAAATCCAACAAAAGTTAACCCGGTGCCCGCTCAGTCAAAACTTGGGTCCAAGGGAAGATTCTTACTATCCATGACCCCACGAGTTCATATATGTGATTAGTTTCAAAATCCGAGTCCAAATTGACTCTCAAAACTCAAATTCTTATTTTTCAAAAATTTGACAAAGTTTCACAAATTTTCACTTTGATTCATATGGTTTTGATGTTAAAACTATGATATATTGATGAAACATAGTTTGAAATTGATTATATTGACTTACCCAATGTTGGTAGATGAAAATCCCCTCTCCGAGTCGCCCCCCACTGAATCTAGGGTTCTAAAATAAGAGAAATGAGGTGAAATCCTTACTTCTTCATCCTTATGTTCAGTTGCATATGTCGCAATTGTGACATGGGTTCACAATTGCAAACCTTCACAATTGCGAAGAAAAGCTCGCAATTGCAGCACTTACAGGCTTATGAAATTTAAATGTGAACCCTGCTTCCCTCGCAAAAGCGACAATGTTGTCGCAAATGCGAACCTTGCCAGCCCAAGTCATATTCTTTTTTTTGGGCAAATTATAATATTATATTAATAGTAGAAACAAACCACAACAGAAAAATAAGTAAGGGGGACAAAAGCTCCGTTAGTGTTGCCTATATGCCTTGGCTATATAATAATCCTCTGCGCCTCACAATGCCCTTATGGCAGCCTTATGTAGAGGAGTCATGGGTTAGCTGCTGGCAAAGTCTCACGAGGGCATATAATCTCATAGCCATTGGGTTATATCCCAAGGCATAGTACCTAGGCAAACATCCACCGAGCTAAACCTTACCTTACAACTCTTATTGAGGCTAAAACCTCATCTATTAGCAAGAATGTAAAAAATAAGAACTAGACAAAACCAAGTATTCTATGATCATCATAGAGTTTATAATACACTCTATGATGATGTTACACAAGATAATGCTAATAAAGTGATAAAATACAATGTAGTAGAAATTATCATCTTGTCCCTTTTTTGCCAATCTTGTGATCTCTTCAATTTTGACCCCTTTATCATCCTCCACCCTCCTCTTCCAAATGTAGTCAAAAATCATGATTTCTTCTTTGAGCGATTGGATCTTGTAGACGTAGTTTGGGCAGCCTGTCTTTGCTTAGCAACTCTCATAGGAAGTCGCCTAACATTTATCTCCTCACTCACCTTGCCATCCCAACTCTTCTTCCTTGAATGTGATTGCTTGTTTTTCCCAACGTGCATCAGTGATAAATCACCTCGTTTAGCAGCGTCTAAAAGACATTGTTGTAGCAATTCATCCTCCTCTCCTTCTTCATATGTATCACTTTCAATATTAACTTGTTGTGGGAATGTTTGGACAAAATCTTGAGACTCCAAAACACTATCCTGCGCCTTTGTCATGACTGTCATGACTGAAGTTTGCGCGACATCTTGCCTGCTCTTACTTCCAGCACTACATGATTGAGTTGTAGTTAATGAAAGTAAGGGTTTGGGACTTACCAACGCATCCAAAAGTCGTCGATCTTCCAGTGAAATCACCGGGTTGTTTGTACATGGAGACTGATGCTGCTTCTGCCCAGCTAACACAAATGTTTGCAGCTATTGCTGAAGTCCACGCTACTGCTGTCTATCCTCCTGCTGCTGCTGTTTATCATGCTGCTGCTCCTGTCCAGCTGTCATAAAATTTGTTGCTGCTGCTGCTGTTCATCATCCATTGATATGATTGGAGTATGTGCTCGAGGTTGCTGCTGCTGCTGTTCCAGTCTAAATTCACGAATAAGCTGCTGTCTGGATTCATGAATATGCTGCTGTCCAGTGCTGTCACGAGTTTGTTGATGCTGATGGTCAGATTTTGTAGAAGTTTCTGCTGGAATAGCCTTCTGCTGTTGCTGCGTATCTGTTGCAGATATAACTGTGTTCAAAACCAGTAGACTGCTTGAACTAAATTCTTGCTGTTGCTGCCCAGTAGTTACTGGTAATACCAGATGTTGCTGCACTCTTCTTTGTCGCAGCAGTTGAGTACTTATTGGGAATAAAAGCTGGGGCATACAGATTAAGTTTGCTTTCACTTTTTGGTAGTGGAGGTGATGCTACTGATCTCAATTCTTCCTCGTCACTTTCAAGTGCAGCATAGTCAGTCGACACTTCATCGTCGTCATCTCCGTAGTCTTTTTCGCTATCTTCAGCTTGATCTGCCCAGAATCTACCTCTTGTATACCATTCCTTTGTATAACTCGTTTGTCTTTTATTAACCATCTCTCTCAAATTTGGAACGACATCATTGTTATTTCCAGTGGACAATAGTAATTGCCCAGAGTCTCCTTCATGTCCGTCAAACGACTTTTCCGACTGTGAAGAGATTTCAAAGGCGGAAGTGTTCAACGTGACTAAAGGCTGTCCGACCATATTTGTGTGTAACATCATTGCAGCTTGCGCGTCCTTGATAATTTTTTCGATGTGAGGGCTGGAAAATTGCAATGTAGGTACGTTTGAACTAAAATCCTCCATCAATTTGTTCTTTGAGACAGTCTGTCGAACACAAACTTCTGTAGCTAAAATACCACTGTATCGACCTTCGTTTCCGCCACTGGAGCTTGGAGAAACTTGTTTGGACATCACATTATCATTTAAAATTGGTATATCAGGCTGTCCATCCTTATCGAGTTCCAGAGCATCAAATCTATTGGAGCTGTTTACAATAGTAGAAGCATTTCGTCGAAGACTTGGACTCACCTGGCCTGTTGATGTATCCTTCTTTCTAGGAGATTTTCTAGATGTTACCAAGTTCCAATCCTCACTCATTGTGATTGCATGCCCATCTTTATCTACCCCAGCTACGACCTTTTGTGCATCGTTTTTAGTCCCCAAAGTCTGGGGTTCACCTTCCAAGTTAGGTACGTTACTGGGTGTATTAATCTGCTCATCTCGATGAGTAGAACCTCCAACTTTATTTTGTTTCTTACCATTAGTTCGACCAATAACTACACCAATATTTGCTGCTTTCACTGGTTGTCCACAATCATCTGCTCGATCAGTTGCTGCTCTTAATGTACCAGCTGTAGCAGTGTACATTCTCGCAAAAACTGTCGATGCAGATAGGTCATTGGAAGATTTGTGCTGTCCCTTCCTCAGCTTTAAAGCATCTTCAATATGCACATCTGGAACCTTGTCATGTGGTGCTACTGTATTTTCGGCAACAACAACAGTACTTTTATCTCCAGATCGACTAGCAGTAACTGGACTCACTTCATCTGCTGTAATTCCAGTAACATCAGCATTAGCAGTGTCCACCTGCAGCACCTGCTGCCTGGTATTGTTGGAATGCTTCTTTGTTATTTGAACCACATTGTGAGCAGTTTTTTTAGCGTTCAAAAACTCTCTCGCATCGCCTTTAAGCTGCTCAACAGTGCTCGTATCAACTACTGGTAGATTGCGATCACTGCTCCTATCAACATTCTGTCCAAATTCTGCTTTCAAAAATCGACACACTGTTTCGTCGTGACCTTGATGCTTACAAAAGGAGCAATATTTTGGCAAGTTATCATAGACAATAGCCTGGTAATACACAACAAATTTCCCAGTATCTTTGTCTACGATGCGCAATCTAACTTTGTTTGGATGTTCATCTAAATGATCGATCAACACCTTAACCCTAGCAGTGCTAGGTCTTGTCCTTTCATGTGTCGCCTTGTCGACTGCAAGAGGCTTTCCCACTGCAGAAGCAATAGACATAACTGATCTTTTGGCAAAAAAATTTGGAGGCAGACCTGGCAGTGATATCCAAATGACAGCCATGGAAGTTTCCTCCTTCGGATTGAATCCTATTGTCCATGGAAAAGTTCTAAAGAAGAATTCATCTCCATTGGCTTTAAGAAAACCAGTTCAACACGACAGAAACTGAACAAAATCTGCATAAAGATCGAACCTAACCAACAAGTGACGATATTCCAGTTGCCCTATGCTAAATCGACCTTGAATATCAAATTGCGACTGGAAACTCCTTCGAATCAGCTATAAATTTGGTTTTCCATAGGAAAACTTCATGATAACAGCTTGGTGAAGTCCCTCTTCTCTTGTAAACTCATTAACGTCATCTATGGTGAAGTTAATCGTGAGTTCACTGTGTTCGATAGTCACTGGGCAAAAATCAAGTTTCGATATCGTAGTGGCAGATTGTTTTTGATGAAACTGTGAAGCGTATGACTTTGTGGCATTGGTATGGATTACGTCGGCGATGTTTTGATGTTTCTTTCCCACAACCAAAGGCCGGGGAGAGCTCGGGGCATCCATAGCTGTTCAACTTTGCATCGCGAAATCTTAGAGAAGCTGAAACAGAGGAACCAGAAACAGCTAGATTGACGAAGCAGAAACGAATCAGAAACAGATCGTTATAGCAACGACGTTGTTGAACTGCTTAAATTTGCTTCACACCTCAGATTCTCTGTGATGAAGCAGAAACAAATAGACGAAGCAGAAAAGCGATATCGACGCTATCGAACCGCTCAAATTTGTATCGCAAATCACAGAATCACACTGCATATCTGTTCGATGGTCAATGAATCATCGACGCAACCTGCGATGAAGTATTTACAGATGCATCGACGTTCAGTGAAGCTTCAAATCTAGAGTCATATTCGCAATTGCGCTACCTGTGACCCGCTGGTAAGATCACAATTGTGACCCTGGGCAAATGCGACACTAGAGGCTGATGCACACCAGATTTCTAGTTTCCAGTCCAAAACACTCTAATACACGTCCGAAACTCATCATAGCCCTCGAAGCTCCAAACCAAACATCCACACAAGTCTAAAATAATCATACAAACTCAATCGCGCGATCAAAACTCAAAAATAGCATCTTACCACAGTATATGGAACAGAGCAAGAGATTCCGTGAAAGCAAGCCTAATAGTAGGAACGGCACCACAGTACAAGAAACAAAGCAAGAGACTCGAGGAAAGCAAGCTTAATCATAGGTACGAAAGTTTTCCTACAAAAAGGGGGCTGGCTTCAACCTTGCCAAGCTACACAACTCGGAAAACTACGAATCGAACACTAAAATGCATGAATTTCAAAGTAGAGATCAAGAATTACTAGAATTGCGGCAGAGCATTCGAATCCTATCAATTCAACTCCAAATGAAACCAAATTTTGCAGACAAGTTCTAAATAGTTTAACAGACCTATTCCAAGTCCCAAAATCAAATTCCGAACTCAATAGCTAAAAGTCAACCTACGGTCAAACGTTTCAACTTCAAATTGCCAAATTTCTTCAAAACAACACAAATCAACCTACAGACTTCCGAAATCAATTCCTGGCATACACCCAAGTCCAAAATCTTGATACGAAGCTATCGGAGCCATCAAAACACTTTTTCGGGGTCGTTTTCACAAAACTCAAAGTTTGGTCAATATTTCTAACTTAAACTTTTTCTAAGTCAAGAATCAAAGGGTCCAAATCAGTATAAGTCAAATCCTCAATATAAGTCAAATCCTTGTCCAAGTGGACGAAGTTGAAGTCTAAAACATGTGAGGAATCACATGTGTGCCTAACTCACACTGCAAAGCTCTCCAGAAACGTGATGTGAACTGCGTGCCCTGGTTAGAGATGATGGATACCGGCACGCCAGGAAGTGGGACAATCTCACAGATATAGATCCGAGCTAGCTGCTCTAAAGAATAGGTAGTCACTACCGGAATGAATTGATCCAACTTGGTCAACCTGTACACAATCACCCATACCGCATCAAATTTCTTCTGAGTCCGTGCGAGCCAAACTATGAAGTCCATGGTAACATGCTCCCATTTTCACTCGCGAATCTCAAGTCTCTTAAGCAAACTACTTGGCCTCTGATGCTCATACTTTACTCTTTGGCAATTTAGACACCGAGCTACATTCTCCATTATGTCTTTCTTTATTCTCCTTTACTAATACTGTTATCTCAAATCCTCATACATCTTAGCGGCACCCGGATGAATGGGGTACCACGAACTGCCAAATCCTGCTCAAAAATCAACTCACGTAAACCATCCACATTGGGCACGCATAATCGGCCCTTCATCCGTAACACTGTCAACTCCGATAGAAACCTCCTTTGCACCGCCGTGCTGTACCGTGTCCTTAGGACAAGCAAATGGAGTCGTCATACTGACGCTCTGTGATGCGATCATATATAGAAGACTGAGAAACCACAAAATCAAGAACTCGACTGGGCTCTGAAACATCCAATCTAACAAATTATTTGGCCAAGGCCTGAACATCCATGGCTAGTGGCCTCTCTGTTGGAGGTAGATATGCTAAACTGCTCTTGCTCTCTTCCTTTCGACTCAAGGTATCAGCCAACATATTGGCCTTCCCGGTATGATATAGCATGGTGAGATCATAGTCTTTAAGCAACTCTAACCATCTCTGATGCCGCAAGTTAAGATCATTCTATTTGAAGAGATGCTGTAGACTCAGGTGGTCGGTGTAGACCTCACAAGGGACACCGTACAAATAGTGCCGCCATATCTTCAATGCATGAACAATAGCTACCAATTCCAAATCATGGACTGGATAATTCTTCACATTGGTCTTCAGCTGCCGAGATGCATAGGCAATCACCCTATTGTCTTTCATAAACACCACGCCAAGACCAACACGTGACGCATCACAATACACAGTATAAGACCCCGAACGAATAGGTAATACCAACACTAGGGCTGTAGTACAAGTAGTCTTGAGCTTTTGAAAGCTCACCTCGCACTCCTCAGACCATCCGAAAGGGGCACCCTTCTGGGTCAGTCTAGTCATAGGTGCACCAATGGATGAGAAACCCTCTACCAAACAGCGATTATACCCGGCCAAACCAAGGGAACTCCGAATCTCAGTTCATGAAGATGGTCCGGGCAAACTCTGAACTGGTTCGATATTCTTTGGATCTACCTTGATCCCGTCACTTGACACCACATGACCCAAAAACGCCACCGAATCAAGCTAGAATTGACACTTTGAGAATCTTTCATACAACTTCTTCTCTCTCAAGGTCTGAAGCACGATCCTCAGATGCTGCTCATGATCTTCCCTACTGCGGGAGTACACCAAGATGTCGTCAATAAACACATGACAAATGAATCAAGATATGGCTGGAATACACTGTTCATCAGGTGCATAAATGATGCGGGGGTGTGGGTCAACCCAAATGACATCACAAGGAACTAGTAGTGACCATACCGAGTCCTAAAGGTAGTCTTCGGGATATCTGGATCCCGAATCTTCAGCTGATGAAATCTTGACCGCAAATCAATCTTTGAGAACACTCTAGCACCCTGTAGCTGATCAAATAAGTCATCAATGCACGGCAACGAATACCCGTTCTTCACTGTAAGCCTGTTCAACTGTCGATAATCAATACACCTGCGCATAGAACCATCTTTCTTCTTCACCAACAAAACCAGAGCACCCCAAGGTGACACACTAGGCCAAAGGAAACCCTTATCAAGAAACTCTTGCAACTGCTCCTTAACTCCTTCAACTTTGTTGGGGCCATACGATATGGTGGAATAAAAATGGGTTGAGTGTGTCAATATCAAAATCGATATCCCTATCAGGCGGTATGCTCGTAAGATCTGCTGGAAATACATTTGGGATGTTGACCGAGGTTTGACTTTTGTGGAAATGACCCCATAAGGGTGCATTGATGGCTCTAATAGGCTTGTATCATGATTTTGGACTTGGGAATATTCCCGAAATTGAATTCGGAGATTCCTAGGTTGATTTGTTTTGTTTTGTCGGAAGTTGGCAATTTGAAGGTTTAGAAATTCCTTAGGTCTGATCATGGTTTGATTTTATGGCTATCGGTTTCGGAATTTGGTTTTAGGACTTGGAATAGGTCTGTTCTATTATTTGGAACTTGCCTGCAATGTTTGGCATCATTCCGAGTTGATTTGATAGGAATCGGTCGCACAGTTGTATTTGTAGAAGTTCTTGAGTTTCAATGTTAATTTCATGTGTTTTGATGTCCGACTCGTGGTTCCGGATGTTATTTTGATGGATTGATCACACGAGCGAGTTCATATTATATTTTTTAGACTTGTATTGATGTTTGGTGTGGAGCCCCGAGGGCTCAGATGGGTTTCAGACGTGTTTCGGAGTGCTTGGAGGAGTTCTAGTTTTTGCTGGTTTTTGCACAGATGCTTCAAGTCTCGCAAATGCGAGACTATTTTTGCATTTCCGATATCGCATTTGCGATATTGCATTTGCGAGGTGGGACATCGCTTTTGTGATATAGGCTGGGGACTGTTAGCTTCGTATTTGCAAACTCAGTGTTCGCATTTGCGATGGGGTAGGGAGTAGGCACTGATCGCAATTCTGATCATTTGGTCGCTTTTGCAAAATGTCCAGTCTTCGCATTTGCGATGTTAGTGTCACATTTGCAACGTTAGCAGGGCTGTGATATATGTCGCTTTTGCGACACCTGCGCCTGAACATAAGGGTTGGAAGTCGGGATTTAGGCCTCATTTTTCGTATCTAAGAACCCTAGACTCCGTTTGATGGGATTTTGAGGAGGAATTTTCATTTACAATCATTGGGTAAGTGATTCTAATCAATTTTCCACTATATTCCATGATTATATACATGATTTAACATCAAATTCATGAGAATCTAAGAGAAATTTTGGGAAATTTTGTCTATGTTTTGAAAACTAAAAATTCGAGATTTGAGAGTCGAAATTGACTCGGGTTTTGATACAGAATACATATATGGACTCGTGGGGTTATGGGTAGTCAAGACCTACCCTTGGACCCGGATTTTGTTATTTGATGTTATCAAGTTTATATTGGTTAGGTTTGAGTCGATTGGAGATGAATTGGAAAGGAAAATCTATTTTTGAGTGTTGATTTGGCCTAGTTGAGGTAAGTATCTTACCTAACTTTGTGTGGGAACGACCCCCTAGGGATTGGCTTGATTGTGTTATTTGTATAACGTGAAAACGTGTACTCGAGGTGACAAGTGTGTACACGGGCTATATGTGAAATTTCGACCGATGTAGACTTCTAGACTTCTTCCATGCACTTAATTGAACTTGTTATAACATGTTTTATCCTTCTTTGTTGAATTTACTCTCACATGCTCTAATTGAAGTTGTTAGTCAATGTTCTATCTTTTATTGCCAAATTTACCCTTATATGCTTTAATTGGAATTGTTGGTTCTTTCATTGTCACATTATCTCTTCCATAAATGATTTTTTCTTATTTGAAGTGGTTTCTACATGTTATCTATCTCATTGTCGAGTTATTCTTATTCGATTCCTTGTTATGTCTTTCATTAGTGAGCTTATTATCCCGTTTCATTATGTTGTCGTAATTCTTGTATTGATTTACTTGCCATACTCCCATGTTATTGTTGTTGTTGTTGTACTCAGTGTTGTTGAGCCATGGGCATTTGTGGTTGTGATATTGGGATTGTTGTTTTGGAAGTGTTGCGGCATATGGACACATATCGTGCGAGTTGTTATATTGTTTTATTATATTTTTTGCACATGTGGAATTGTTGAGAGGATGGTTGGGGTGTTTGCACGTGAGTTGTCTATGCTATTGTTATTATTGATATTTGCACATGTGTCGTGATAAGGCGGGCTATATATGTTGAGTTTGCGCATGTGATGAGACAAGGCGGAATAATTATTGATGCGCGTGTGGCGAGACAAGGCATGCATTTAGTTTACTGTTGCGCACATGACGAGGCAAGGTGGGCTATGTCAGGGATGATTTGTAATGGCTTGGGGGCATTGTCTTTGATGATATTTGTGAGGTGGTGTGACTATCTTGTGTGCGTCATGCATCTGGCGGGCTTTGTTGTGTTGTTTCCTTTTTTCCAATGTGCTTTTTCGGAACAAATTGTACTTAGAAATTTTCTAGTTAACTAAGTAGAGCTTATGAATCGTATTGCCGGTTTTGAAATTTGTACTGTCATGACCCAATTTCCCACTAAAACTTCTAATTTAACCTTAACACTATTATAATAAACTTGACAGTATAATAGCCAACACTTTCCCCAAAACCTAGTGGAACATAGTCATAAGCTCTACAAGAAAGTACTAATAGTCTGGAAAAACAATACTGTTTGAAATAAGAAATAAACAATAGAATGTCCAAAACAGAAGGGAACTCCGAGGCCTGGGGACGTCAAGTAGGTATACTTTGAAGTCTCCAACGCAGCTACTCAATCAACCTCAAGTGTCTGGCATGGGCTAACGTACCTGGATCTGCATAAAAAGATGTGCAGAAGCGTGTATGAGTACACCACAACGGCACCCAGTAAGTATCAAGCTGGACCTCGGTAGAGTAGTGACGAGGCCAGGTTAAGACACCTACTAGAACATAATAAATAATATGAAAACATAGTAATGATAAATAATGGAAGGCGGAGAAATAACTGAAACGAAACAAGTTAATAACATACACTGATACCGGAATTATGCGTATGAAGATAACATAAAGGAGGCAATTAAAGAAATCCACCAATGTCAAATGCAGATCCACACTTATAAGACAAGGAAGAATAAAAGCAACAAGATACCAATAACTCTTTACAACATGAGATAGACAACAAGAATCAACACCGAGGTACCGCCTCGTATACAACAATGATCACAACCGAGGTACCGTCTTGTACATAACAAGAATCACAACCGAGGAACCATCTCGTATATAACAAGAATCACAATCAAGGTACCTCCTCGTATTCACATTTCTCAATTTCAATCATAATCTTTCCTTATACCGCCGCGTGAGCCTTACATTTGAATAGTTTTGAAGATATTTTTCCGAAAATAGCTACATGCACTTTAGCCCACCTTAGGACGCCACATGGATTTACGTAATTCCCTTACAAGCAACATGCACATAAGTCCAACCTTATGGCACCACATGCATATTACCCCTATCCTTATACCGCCGCATGCGCATCAATATCATATCAGAATAATAACTCGCACCACAAGTGCTCATATTCCTCAACTTGCCAATAATCAACACTATCAATGTTTCCACAACAATAGCCCATGGCTCTACCACAATGTGTACAAGAATATCAACGATAACAATGAATGTAAATTTCTCAACAAGAAGGATTTCGCAACAATAAACAACGCCGCCTCAATGTGATAACGACTTTCATAACTTCAACACTAATAACTCAACAGTAAGAGATATAATAAGTAACTACGATATTAAATAAAAATAACTCACAAGGGAAGAGATAACATGCAACAATGACTTCAAATATTGATAATCAATAATGAAAGAGATAACATGTACAATGACTTCAAATAATGATAATCAACAATGAAAGAGATAACATGTAACAATAACTTCAAATAATGATAAATCAACAATGGAAGGGACAATATGTAACGATGACTTCAATAATGGTAAATCAACAGTGGAAGAGATAACAAGTAACAATGAAATAGGCATCAAGTTCAACTAGGCATAAGAGCAAAATATCAAGTAAGATGTAGAAAAGTCATTTAAGGCATGTAAGGATAGACTAACACAAGTAAGAGTATATTGATTATGAGAATTTAGAACATGATATAACAATTCAATTTAAGCATGGAAAGAGTCTAAGTATCCTAAACCGGTCAAATACCACATATAAGACGTGTACCTACTCGTCACTTTGCGTACACGGGTTTCACGTAGCACAAATAACACGATCAATCCCAAATCCTAAGGGGTAGTTCCCACACACAAAGTTAGGCAAGATACTTACCTCAACTAGGCCAACTCAACCCTTGGAAATAGCTTTTCCCCTAAAATTCACCTCCACATGGCTCAAATCTAACCAAAATCAACTTAATATCATCAACAACGCAAGGGAAATCAATTACAATAGATAAAGCTATGATGTTTACACTTTTTCCAAAAAGCCAACTAAAGTTAACCCGGTGCTCGCACGGTCAAAACTCGGGTCCAAGGGTAGATTCTGACTATCCATAACCCCACGAGTTCATATATGTGATTAGTTTCAAAATTCGAGTCCAAATCGACTCTCAAAACTCTAATTCTTATTTTTAAAAAATTTGACAAAGTTTCACAAATTTTCACTTTGATTCACATGATTTTGATGTTAAATCTAAGATATATTGATGAAACATAGTTTGAAATTGTTTAGATTCACTTACCCAATGTTTGTTGATGAAAATCCTCTCTCCGAGTCGCCGCCTACCGAATATAGGGTTCTAAAATAAGAGAAATGAGGTGAAATCCTTATTTCTCCATCCTTATGTTCAGTTGCAGATGCCACAATTGTGACATGGGTTCACAATTGCAAGCCTTCACAATTGCGAAGAAAAGCTCGCAATTGCAGCACTGACAGGCTTATGGAATTTCTCGCAAATGCGAAGAAGGGTTTGCAATTGCGAATCCTGCTTCCCTCGCAAAAGCGACAATGTTGTCGCAAATGCGAACCTTGCCCACCCCAAGTCATATTCGCAATTGCGACCCAGGCATCAGAATTGCGATACCTGTGACCCACTGGTAAGATCCCAATTGTGACCTTGGTGTTCGCAAATGCGACACTAGAGGCTGATGCACACCAGATTTCTTGTTTCTAGTCCAAAACACTCTAATACATGTCCGAAACTCATCCTATCCCTCGAATCTCCAAACCAAACATCCACACAAGTCTAAAATCATCATAAAAACTCACTCGCGCGATCAAAACTCAAAAATAGCCTCTAAAACTACGAATCGAACACTAAAATGCATGAATTTCAAAGTAGAGTTCAAGAATTCTAGAATTGCGACTAAGCTTCCGAATCCTATCAATTCAACTCCAAAATGATACCAAATTTTGCAGACAAGTTCTAAATAGAATAGCGGACCTATTCCAAGTCCCAAAATCAAATTCCGAACTTGATAGCTAAAATCCAACCTACGGTCAAACTTTTCAACTTCAAATTTCCAAATTTCGGCAAAACAACACAAATCAACCTACGGACTTCCGAAATCAATTTCGGGCGTACTCCAAATTCTTGATACGAAGCTATCAGAGCCATCAAAACACTTTTCCGGGGTCGTTTTCAAAAAAGTCAAAGTTTGGTCAATATTTCTAACTTAAGCTTTTCTAAGTCAAGAATCAAAGGGTCCAAATCAGCCCGAAATCTTCCCGGAATGAAACTAATCAACCTCGTAAGTCACAAAGCCATAAACATACATGTGTGAAGCATATAAGGGGGAAATAGGGAGCAATGATAAAAAATGACCGGCCAGGTCATCACATTCTCCCCCTCTTAAAACAAACATTCATCCTCAAACATGCATAAGGACATTCCTGAAGTGATGAATAGATGAGGATAGTGACTCCACATGTCATGCTCGATCTCTCAGGTTGCCTCCTCGACTGGATGACCTATCCATTGAACTTTCACTGAAGCAATGTTCTTTCATCTCAACTTCCGGACCTGTCTGTCCAAGATAGCCACCGACTCCTCAATATAAGTCAAATCCTTGTCTAATTGGACTGAGGTGAAGTCTAAAACATGTGACGGATCACCATAATACTTCTGAAGCATAGAAACATGGAACACCGGATGGACCGTAGATAAGCTAGGTGGCAATGCAAGCTTGTAGGCCACCTCACCAATCCTCTCAAGGATCTCAAAAGGTCTGATATACCTAGGGGATCAAGTTGCCCTTCTTCCCGAACCTCATCACACACTTCATGGGTGAAACCCAGAGCATAACCCGCTCTCCAACCATGAATGTAACATCACGAACTATTGGTCGACATAACTCTTCTGTCTAGACTGGGCTGTACGAAGTACGATCCTAAATCAACTTGACTTTCTCCAAGGCATCCAGAACTAATTCCGTGCCCAACAACTTAGCCTCTCCCAACTCAAACCATCCAATTGGAGAATGACACCGTCTCCCATATAGGGCCTCATAAGGATCCATCTGAATACTTTATTGGAAACTGTTGTTGTAGGCAAACTCCTCAAGCGGCAAAACTGATCCAAAGAACCCCCAAAATCCATAACACAGGCATGAAGCATATTGTCCAATATCTGAATGGTGCACTGGGACTGTCCGTTTGTCTGGGGTGAAATGTTGTGCTCAACTCAACTTGTGTGCCTAACTCACACTGCACAGCTCTCCAGAAACGTGATGTGAACTGCGTGCCCTGGTTAGAGATGATGGATACCGGCACGCCAGGAAGTCGGACAATCTCGCAGATATAGATCTGAGCCAGCTGCTCTAAAGAATAGGTAGTCACTACCGGAATGAAATGATCCGACTTGGTCAACCTGTCCACAATCACCCATACCGCGTCAAATTTCTTCTGAGTCTGTGGGAGCCCAACAACGAAGTCCATGGTAACATGCTCCCATTTTCACTCGCGAATCTCAAGTCTCTTAAGCAAACTACTTGGCCTCTAATGCTCATACTTTACTCTTTGGCAATTTAGACACCGAGCTACATTCTCCATTATGTCTTTCTTTATTCTCCTCTACCAATAGTGTTGTCTCAAATCCTGATACATCTTAGCGGCACCCGGATGAATGGGGTGCTACGAACTGCCAAAGCCTGCTCAAAAATCAACTCACGTAAACCATCCACATTGGGCACGCATAACCGGCCCTGCATCCGTAACACACTATCAACTCCGATAGAAACCTCCTTGGCACCGCCATGCTGTACCGTGTCCTTAGGACAAGCAAATAGGAGTCGTTATACTTACGCTCTGTGATGCGATCATATATAGAAGACTGAGAAACCACGAGAGCAAGAACTCGACTGGGCTCCGAAACATCCAATCTAACAAATTGTTTGGCCAAGGCCTGAACATCCATGGTTAGTGGCCTCTCTATTGGAGGTAGATATGCTAAACTGCTCTTGCTCTCTGCCTTTCGACTCAAGGTATCGGCCAACATATTGGCCTTCCCGGTATGATATAGCATGGTGATATCATAGTCTTTAAGCAACTCTAACCATCTCTGATGCCGCAAGTTAAGATCATTCTATTTGAAGAGATGCTGTAGACTCAGGTGGTCGATGTAGACCTCACCAGGGACACCGTACAAATAGTGCCGCCATATCTTCAATGCATGAATAATAGTTTCCAATTCCAAATCATGGACTGGATAATTCTTCACATTAGTCTTCAGCTGCCGAGATGCATAGGCGATCACCCTATTGTCTTGCATAAACACCGCCAAGACCAACACGTGACGCATCACAATACACAGTATAAGACCCCGAACCCATAGGCAATACCAACACTGGGGATGTAGTCAAAGCAGTCTTGAGCTTTTGAAAGCTCACCTAACACTCCTCAGACCATCCGAAAGGGGCACCCTTCTGGGTCAGTCTAGTCATAGGTGCACCAATGGATGAGAAACCCTCTACCAAACAGCGATTATACCCGGCCAAACCAAGGGAACTCCGAATCTCAGTTCCTGAAGACGGTCTGGGCAAACTCTGAACTAGTTCAATCTTCTTTGGATCTACCTTGATCCCCTCAGTCGACACCACATGACCCAAAAATGCCACCGAATCAAGCTAGAATTCACAATTTGAGAATTTTTCATAGAACTTCTTCTCTCTCAAGGTATGAAGCACGATCCTCAGATGCTGCTCATGATCTTCCCAACTGTGGGAGTACACCAAGATGTCGTCAATAAACACATGACAAATGAATCAAGATATGGCTGGAATACACTGTTGATCAGGTGCATAAATGATGCGGGGGCGTTGGTCAGCCCAAATGACATCACAAGGAACTCGTAGTGACCATGCCGAGTCCTAACGGCAGTCTTCGGGATATCCGGATCCCGAATCTTCAGCTGATGAAATCCTGACCGCAAATCAATCTTGGAGAACACTCTAGCACCCTGTAGCTGATCAAATAAGTCATCAATGCTCGGCAATGGATACCCGTTCTTCACTGTAACCTTGTTCAACTGTCAATAATCAATACACATGCGCATAGAACCATCTTTCTTCTTCACCAAAAAAACCGGAGTACCCCAAGGCGACACACTAGGCCCAATGAAACCCTTATCAAGCAACTCTTGCAACTGCTCCTTAACTCCTTTAACTTCGTTGGGGCCATACGATATGGTGGAATAAAAATGGGTTAAGTGTGTCAATATCAAAATCGATATCCCTATCAGGCGGTATGCTCGTAAGATCAGCTGGAAATACATCTGGGATGTCTCTCACTACCGGAATTGACTCAACGATAGGAGTATTAGCACTGACATCTCTCACGAAGGCTAGATAAGCATCTCACCCTTTCTCACCATCCACAGAGCCTTTATAAATAACACAACCCTGATAAGGACATAATCCAAAGTACCCATCCACTTTAACCATGGCAAACCTAGCGTAGCCAATGTCACAGTCTTGGCGTGACAATCTAGAATAACATGATAGGGAGACAACCAGTCCATACCCAAGATCATATCAAAGTCTACCATACTGTGCAACAATAGATCAACTCTTGTCTCAAAACCACCAATAACAACTAAACACGACCGATACACATGGTCCACAATAATAGAATCTACCACATGCATGGACACATAAACAGGAGAACTCAAAGAATTACAAGATCTATCAAAATATGGAGCATAGTAAGATGATACATATGAATAAGTGGATCCCACATCAAATAAGATTGATGCATCTCTATGACAAATCGGAACTACACTTGTGATGACTACGTTTGAAGCGACTGCCTCTGTCCTACCCGGAAAAGCATAGAATTTGGCCTGGCCTCCCCCTCTAGGGCGACTTCTACCAGCCCATCTCCCATCCGTAGCTGGCTGTGCGGGTGGAGCGGCAACTGGAGCAATAACCATGGCCTGAGAAGTCAGGGGACCAGACTTAATTCGTGGAGCCTGAGTAGTCTGTGGAGGTGTACCCCTCCTGAGTCTGGGGCAGTCTCTAAGACTCTAACCATATGAAGGGCATCACCATACTCAAAGCAAGCTCTTGGTGGGTGTGACTGCAGGGACTGGCTCGGGCTTGGTCGGCTGGACGGACCGCTAAAGGCACCTCGTACAGGAGGTGCACCAGAAAGTGGCATAACAAAGTGTGCAACATGAGACCTCGGAATAACCGAAGCCCACTAGAAGCTGAAAGTGTTGAATGAACTGGACGACTCACATAGCCTCTACCATGATGGACTGTAGCTGCAAAGTGGCTACTACTAAGCCCTCTAGTACCTCGAGGCCTTTTGGCCCCCCTGTCCTGTCTCTCACGGCCCCGCATACCCTCTAACCTTCGTGTGATCTCTACCACCTGCTAATATAGGGTATCTGTCTCCAACTCTCAAGCCATGTTGAACCTAATACCATAGTTGAGCCCCTTGATGAATCGCGGACTCACTCCCTAATTGTAGAAATCAAAGTAGGTGCATGACTGGACAAATCACTAATTCTGACCGCATACTCTGACACTGACATAGTACCCTAGCGTAGCTGCTCAAACTCCGCGCGCCATGCATCCCGAAGGGTCTGGGGAACAAACTCTCTCAAGAACATCTCTGAAAACTGAGTCCATAAGAGTGAAGCTGCATCGGCTGGGCTACCCTCTTCGTAAGCCCGCCACTACTTATACTGTGCTCCCCACAGCTAGAATACAGTAAAAGCAACCCCACTCGTCTCCACAATATCCATGGTATAGAGAATACAGTGGAACTTCTCTAGAAAACCATGTGCGTCCTCTGATGCTAAACCCCTATAGGTAAGAGGGTGATACTTCTTGAACCCTTTCAAGCCTAAGCGGCTCCTCCTCAGATGCACCTACCTTAACCTCGGGTTGAACCGGAACAACAGGCTGCCCTGGCATAACCTCTAGGACCTGATCGACATGAACCCGCTGCTCTGGAGTAGTGCTAAGATCTCCCAATCGAAAATAATAGAAATTTACTTGAAAACAATTTTTTCTCCTTAATTTATGTTTTAGTATTGTTTGAGGCTTTCATTAATTTTATGACTGCTCTTTCTTGTATTGTTACTTGTTCTAATGAGAGGGTGTTTTGTCATACATACTAGTACTATTTCACATGTACTAACGTCCCTTTTGCCGGGGGTGCTACATCTTTAATGGATGTAGGTGGTTCCATGGTAGGCGGCGTTGATCAGTGATAGCAGTACACCCTCTTCCCAGCATATTTGGTGAGCCCCACTTAATTTCAGGGTCTTTTGTATTTTGTTCCTCTTGTATTGTGTTTGAGGTATGGCCGGAGCCTTATTGCCGGCACTATCATAGTACTCCTTCGTATGTATTAGAGGCTCCATAGACACAGTGTGGGTTGAATATTGATGTTGGGAAAGTCAAACTAGTAATGCTGTATTTGTACCACTTGTTTCACTTCAATCTGAAAGTGCATGTATTTTGCTCGGCTGGGGTATCTCAGTTGAGCGTCGGTCGCGCTCCCCGAGGTCGGGGCATGACAGGCCGTCTCACCCAAAGACATCCAATCACAATCACAATCTCAATCACTATATTAATCACAATCTCAAGTACAATCACCACCATGTGTGCAACATGGCATCCGATATCGACCCGATCGGCTAGGCCGTCTCACTACAATGTCGTGTGGATCGACAGTACCCTTTGCTAGCAATAATCTCATCCCATTTAAGGGGAATAATTTCATCACATCAATCTCATCCCAAATAAGGGGAATAGTCACAATCCACTCCTACACTGGCACGTGTAGTTTCGAGGTTAGGTTATTTCAACCTACCCTTCCTCGGTGACTAACTATACTCCCAAATGTTTATTATATAAAAACTTTCAGCTCATTTCATAGTCTTTTACTCATCTTTTCATTTCATTGGCACTAGTGGCCACAAATGTAATATCATTCTTGGCACGTCGGCCGTATTTCATATTTCATGTTCACCCCTTTCACTTTCAAACTTCATCATGGATTATCAACAACAAAGCATCTCTAATCATGACTTTTAGTACATATATGAGAAAATAAGTGTCTTAGGCACATTGAGTTTTCTTCCACAATTTGGCATAATAACTAGCAATTGAGACATAATTGAATTCATAATATTTCGGCACATGTTCAGATTTGAATACAATCTCGAAGGATAATACAATATGATAAGAGCATTCGGAACACATTTTGAATATATATCTTTCGAAACAGAGTTTATTTGGGATAGTCAAATTTATAAGGAACAACTCCGAACATGAGACATAAGAGCTTGAGCCAATCATAATTACAACTTACAAGGACATCATGAGTTTCGATTCTACAAGAGGAGTTTACCCAACATACCTCTCTTTGAGCTCCCTTAAGTACTACAATCATCCGGAAATCCTAGCAACCTCAATCTATTTAGAAACATAACAAAGTTGAATTGTAATTAGGAAGATACTCAGGGGTTCAACTCATTTGAGCATTTTATCAAACACTGGATGGACATTATGATTTCAAGGTCCTCCTATGGGGGATTCCTTCATCCCACAACTCAATATCTACCCTTTTGAGCTCAACAACCTTCCCACAACTTTGTTGTTACATGCATGCAGAGATAACACCCTCATACCTAAGAATCACACTCCCCATTACCCATCTTCTACCCCAAACTCGAAATTGAAGGCTAGGGTATGGAACCTTACCTCTTGGATGAAGAACTTATGAGTTTTTCTTGTGAATTATTCAAGATTTGAGCAAAGATTGGTGGAACAAGCACTTGGGGCTCCCCCCCCTCTCTCTCTAAAACACTCCCCTCTCTCTAAAATTGCAGAATTCCTCTTCAAAAATGGTCCTTTAAGTCTATTTATTAAAACAAGATCGGGTTATAAAAATAAGAAAATGGACCCTTCAAACTCAGCGGTCGTAGAGTGGACCGTAGAATAGATACGCGGCCTGCAAAATTGGCCGTGAAAAGTGAGCCAAAAACAAGGCTGCCCTGGATCAGTCTGCGGTTAGGTCTGCGGTCTGCAGACCACAGAATCACCCTCCAAATTTCTTCATGCCAACTTTGCGACGAAAGTGCTGCCCGCGAAATGATTATGCAATCGCATAATTAACTGCAAAACAACCTCCAAAATTGGCCCTTTTTTTGCTTCACTCGGCGGCGGATCTGCTGTTTGCAGAGTAGTTTTGTGGTCGAATAATTGACCGCAGAAACACATTTTTGACTCTGCTTCGGCGCCACGAAACCCAGGTTCTAGGTGAAATTTTACGGGGCCTTACAAATTCGTGTTTTTGATGTTGTTTGATGTTATTTGAGGCTTCAACTGAGTTCGTATGATGTTTTAGGATGTGTTAGTATCATGTAATGGGGTCCTGGGGGTCCTCAGGTGTGATTTAGATTGAATAGGATTGAGAATTTGACTTAAGGAATTTTTGCTACGTTCAGTTCTAGTTTAACCGCACCTGCTAGGTTTTGGCCGCAGGTGCAGAGCCGTAGAAGCAGCCGTGGTGTCACAGAAGCGGTCCTGAGTTAAGTTGGGTGGTTGCACAGGTGCGAGGAAAATTTCGCACCTGCGAGCTCACAGGTGCGGACAATTGGTCGCAGAAGCGAATGTTGGCTTGGGAGGTTGTTGCCGCAGAAGCGGAGAAGATTCTGCATAAGCGGATCCGCAGAAGCTGGAAAAAGGGCCGCATAGGCGGCTGGTCTAGACTTAAGTAGGCTTCGCAAAAGCAAAATATTTTCTGCAAAAGCGGAGCCACAGGAGTGGCTGGTGAGCCTGAAGAAGCGAGAATTTTTGGGCATATTGTTATAATCGAGGGTTTGAGCTTTTTGTTCATTTTTGGACTTGTGGAGCTCAGTTAGAGGCAATTTTTGAGAGGGATTTCACAATAATTCAAGACGTAAGCAACTTTTGATCACTTTTGTCCATTAATATGTGAATACCCATTGATTTTTGCACCTAGATTATGTTGTTTGAGGTGATTTTTTGGGAATTTGTGGTTTATGTATTGGAGAGTGAGATTAGGGGACTTGAGGTTCGATTTGTCATCGAAATTGGATGATATTTCGGTATGGTTGGACTTGTTATTGTATGAGTGTTTGAAATTTGTGAATTTTGTCGGGTTCCGAGGTGCGAGCCCGAGGTTGACCTTTTGGGTTGAGTTTTTGAATTTGGTTAAAGAACTTAGCTTTATGGTATGAAATCGATTCCTATTGCTTGTATTGATTATAATAAGCTGTTTGTGATAATATTTGAGTCGTTCGGAGGCCGATTAGCGAGGCAAGGGTTTGTTGGAGCATTGAGTTGCGCACTTTGAGGTAAGTAACACTTCTAAACTTGGAACTGAGGGTATAAATCCCTAAAAAATGTGTTATGTTTGTTATTTTGAGGTGACACACATGCTATGTGACGGGCGTGTGGGTGTGTACTATGGTAATCATAATCAGGGTGGATTCTTATACTATGTTCATATCAGGTCTTGTTTTATCCGTGTAATTCTTATATGTCAGAGTAATTGAGTTGTCATTCATGTTAGAAATCATGTTTAGGCTATGTGCTTATTCTGTTGGGACCCACTGAGGTTATTTCTACTACTGATTTATATGCTTAACTTCAATTATGCACTCAGTCATGTTTATTCAATTGCATATCATATCTCAGTAGTTTGAGACTTGTGAGCCAGTGAGACTGGAGAGATTGATGATTGAGTTAGGTTTGAGAGCCGAATTGCGAGTGTTATTATGGATCCGGATGTGCGCTGCAGCTGGCTTTACTGGCTTATTTGTTATTGTTGATCGGGCTACACGCCGCAACAGTCCTTATAGGCTTTATATTAGCGCTTGGGCATGATCCTCGCCTCCGGAGTCTGACATACCAGCAATGAGCGCAGGCACAATGATTTATATATACCTGCTTTTGTGAGGGGCATTAATGTATGGCACCCACACTGTGCGGAGCGGTTGTGTGTGATGAGTGGGAATTTGAGATAGATAGATTGAGCACTCTGCGAGTGTGCGTACCTGGAAATATCACTATGATACATTACATTTGACATGCATATTTGACATGGAAGCATAGAGATGTAACATTCCTCAAGCTAGTTGTACTTGGCATATTTTATCAATGTTGGGCTTAAATTGTTGAACTTGAAAGCATGCATACATTTTTGTACTATGAACGAGCTGAGTATGGAAGTTTCTCTGAGTTATTACTGACATTCTCTTTGTTATATCTGTGTTGTCATTATTTTGGTTCTAATTGTATCCTTTTGAGCTCGTCACTTCTTTCAGCCCAATGTTAGTCCTGTTACTTATTGAGTATATTGGGTCGATTGTACTCATACTATACGTTGCACTTCATGTGCAAATCCAGGTACATTTAGACGCGGTGATTTCTAGAGTGGTGCTAGTACCTGTTCGGAGACTTTGAGTTAGCTGCTATGACGCCAGTAGACCTTGATTCTCCTTCCTTTCATTTTCTTTAGTACTATTCTCATATTCAGACAGTTGTGCTAGAGTTTGTTTTATTTGGAGAAGTTATAGTGCTCATGTACTCGGTGATACCAGGATTTTGTGATGGTTGTAGTAGATTTACAGTTGTTTTTTCAGATATTTATGAGACTTTCCACTGTTGAGCTTATTTAATAATGTTTTTAATTCAAATGCGTATTTGTTATGTCGGCTTGCCTAGTGATGTGTTAGGCGCCGTCACGGCAGGTTAAAATTTTGGGTCGTGACAATTTCGATACTTTACTCACTTACTTTTTAACAAATAAAAGACTTCATTTCTGTTATCGCTAATCATTTTCAACAAATTGTTGAGTTTTAAACAGATTTGAAAGCAAACAAATTCTCTTTGAAAAAAGGGGAATCAGAACTGAATGGATTTTTACAAGGCTGATTTTCAAGAAAAACATAACCAAATTGATTTTCAAAGGTATATCCATGACACATCTTCTAGTAGTCTTTTATTTCACTAATTACACTAATAACCACATTGTTTCAACAGACAAAATATTCTGTCACGACCCAAAGTCCTACCTGTTGAACACCCCTAAGCATACGTCTAAGATATAGACATGAAATAAGGGTAGGTCATGCATAACATCTGCCAATAAACTGCTGAATCATGTGAATAACATACATGAGGCAACATGCCCAAAAGACATATATACATATACATGCGTAATACGGTAGGGCGAGCCGACAAGGCCACATACTATCCAACTATACATGACTGTTTACAGACCTCTAATAGAGTGTACAACTGTATAAAGAATGGGTCTGGGCACCATCATACCCTTATATGTATACAAAAATATCATTCCAAAACCCAATAGCAACTCCGAATCAAATGGAGCACACCGACTCTCGCTGAGCAAGGATCCTAAGAAAGGGGACCGTCAGCCTGTCTACCTGCACCTGCGAGCAAGAAACGTAGGCCCCAAGCAATAGGGGCGTCGGTATGAATAATGTACTGAGTATGTAAGGCATGAAAATTAGTATATAAAAGACATGAAAGAAACATGAAGTAAAGAACCCAACCTATAAGTCTAAATAGCTCTGTGAATCATGAAACATTTATAGTGTCATGTATATGCATATAAATGTCATATCATGCACAGGTATATGCGTACATAACATCATCAAGCCTCTTAGGGCATCCCATCATATCTTGACCTTAGTGGGTAAAATCATCAACGTATACCAACTGACCAGGTGGTGTTACGTATAGAACATCGTAACATTTTCCCATACCCCATATATATATATATATATATATATATATATATATATATATATATATATATATATATA
>MCJB01049616.1:32440-48934 GCA_002018475.1 Nicotiana obtusifolia
ATATATATATATATATATATATATATATATATATATATATATATATATATATATATATATACGCGTATAGAATGCCATCTGGTCATGGGTCAATGAACACGTATAAATGAATGCAATGCATAATGAAATAAATAAATAAGATCTCTCGGGATGTCATATGATCAATATACCTTTGGTTCATATCATGAAATAAACTTTATCAACTTACTTATTTTCTAACACCCATGAACATACGATATAATAATAGGACATATGGACATATGTGAAAGTTGCGCGTTTGCTCGTTTCGTTGTATCATATGGATCATGCCAAAACGAAAGAAGGGATAGCCTTAACATACCTGAGCTGATTTTCTTGACAATCCTTCCAACACACGTCAATCGCGACAAAACACGTAACGGCGAGATCGACGTAAGGAAAAATTCATACGATGTCCTTGAGAAAGATTTTACTCTTTCATGAAATTCTTAGTTCATTTTGCTGAAAATCATCTCAATTTAATGTTCCTTGATGCTACAGTATGTTGAACCTATCTATTCTTCAAGTTAATTCTCAAATTAAGTGAAACAATAGGCAAAACTATAACCTTTTTCCATTTACACGTGTCCCCTTAGCTTCTCTCTTGAGACATTGATTTTAATAGTGCCACCACCACTTATTGGTGTAGATTAATCACTAATGTTACTGCCACCATGTGACATGCAGAATGTTATCCACTACACCATTTATTCAATAATTCAATTTAATTTGTCTTCCACTATAATTTCTCAACCACCATCATCACAATTTTAAGTCCTACATCATTTCGAGACTTCATATTTTTATACACCGTGCTCTTTATTTGCATACTTATATATGACCAAAATTCTTTCATGGCTCGGGTCTACTTACACAAGCCGAGCAACTCAAGCCATAGACCGAAATCACGGGGTATTACATTGGCAAAACTTATTCTCTTTGATTTGTTGACATCTAGTCCCTACGATTCTTCCCCAACACTTTTTAAAGTTAGCATAACCACTCATAACCTCAAAATTAATCTTGTCCTTGAACTTATACCAATTAACTTACGAAAAAAAATCCAACATACAAAAGCACGGGATGTAATATCCTTCTCCCCTTTGGAATCATTCGTCCTCGAATGTTAACTCTTAGAGACTTGCGAAAATTTTGCTAGAGTCTCCTTTGTAAACTGAACTACTTACTACCTACTTGTCACGCAGCAAACCAACTAACACAAAGCCACACAGGGCCATATTTATCAATAAGAAAAACGGCCTCACACAAACAATGACAGTAACTAACATACGAATCCAGTAACCTATACGCACCTAAAGGCTATTATGTCTCAGTCGGATCCTCCTTGGGAATCGTAAACAAGTGAGGCTACCTACTACCTAGACTTCATGTCTTCTTCAGCTTCCCAAGTCATCTCCTCCACATTCCTGTTTCTCCAAAGTACTTTAACCAAAGCTCGGTCCTTAGTTCTCAATTTCCGAACTTGTCTATCTAGTATAGCAACGGGAGCTTCCTCATATGATAGTTGTTCTATGACCTGAACATCATCAACTGAAACGACTATAGAAAGATCTCCAGTACTCTTACGAAGCATAGACACATGAAAGACTGGATGTCCAGACTCCAAATTGGAAGGTAAGTCTAACTCATATTCTACCTGGCTTACTTATGTATGATCTTATAAGGTCCAATGTATCGAGGGCTAAGCTTTCCTTTCTACTCGAAACTCCATGTCTTTTCGTCGATTTTATGCGTATGACTTCTGACTTCTATGAGCTGCTAATAGCCTTTCCTGTATAAGCTTAATCTTCTCAACTATCTATTGTACAAACTCTGGTCCTGCTAACTTAGTTTCCCTAACATCGAACCATCAGATAGATGACCTACACTTCCATCCAAAAAGAGCTTTGTATGGAGCTATCTAAATGCTGGAATGACTATTATTATACATGAACTCAATAAACGATAGATGATTATCCCAGCTACCCGTGAAGTCTATCACACAATCCCGTTATACATCCTCAAGTGTCTGAATAGTACGCTCGGCCTGACCGTTTGTCTGGGGATGTGATGCAATATAAAAAGCGGAAACAAGAAAACAAGAGATAGAAGCAAGACGCTCAATGAACTATCAAGACAACAAGTAGGAACTAGTCTACTTACCTTCTTGATGAAGTCATGGAGTACCTATACTATATGAACAACCCTCAAGACAACAATGGTCTTGCAAACTGTTCGATCAAACAAAGGAACGAGTTCAATTTTGAATCACACCAAAATTGGACAAGTTAAAGTCACACGTTGGAAGCACAAAGGCTTGGCCGAAATTTCTTTGTAAAATTAATGTAAAGTTCTAAAAATAATGAAGTGTTTAGGCTTATATAGAATGAACCTTTACCTAAATCAAATAGGAAAAGAATAACTAGTAACCTAAATCAACTAGGAAACAAATAACTAACAAAAAGGCCACAATTTGTCTAAGTTTAAGAAGTAGTCATGCAGGACTCCAAAGCAAGAAAGAATTAATGTCTTCCATAACTACACAATAATCTCAACACAGTAACAACATCACACGCCAAACGCTTGGCTCTTCTTCACCATCAAATGTGCATCATGAAGCTCTTTAGCTTGACTTCTCGTGAATGGTCTTAGAGGTTTAAACGTATCATGATCAGGTTGACCTGCATCATCCTCCCCTTCTTGGGAAGATTTCCTCCTCGAAATCGAACCTTCGTCATCTTCCAAAACAACACAAGTAGTCAAGTCAGTGACATTGAATGTCTTCGAAACAGCATAATCATCAGGCAGATCTATGACATAAGCATTATTATTGATCTTCTGCAACAGTTGAAAAGGTCCATCTCCCCGCGGAGCCAACTTCCCTTTCCTATGGTTCGGAAATCTTTCCTTTCAAAAGTGCACCCAAACCCAGTCACTTTTCTTTAAGTCAAGCTTTTTCCTTCCTTTATTCTTCTTGACTGCTACCTTTTCATAAGCATCCTCCAAAGTTTTCCTCACCTTAGCATGCAATTCGAGCAACGTGACTGCCCGGTTTTCTCCATCAACGCTAATAACTGCATCTCTCGGTAAAGGAACAAGATCAAGTGGTATCAAAGGATTAAAACCATAACCACATTCAAATGGAGTAATGCTAGTCATGCGATGAACAATTCTATTATATGCAAACTCCATAATAGGTAATCGGTCAGCCCAAGTGCCGGACTTCCCTTTGGTCAAAGCTCGAAGAAGAGCTCCCAAGGTGAGATTAACAACCTCAGTTTGACCGTCAGTATGTGGATGATGTGATGTAGAAAACAACAGTTTGGTGCCAAGAGCACCCCACAAACACTTCCAAAAGTGACTCAAAAACTTAGCATCCCTATCACTAACAATAGTTCGAGGCACACCATGCAACTTTAGTACATTAGCAATGAACAAAGAAGCAACATGTTGTGCATCATCACATTTTTTACAAGGAATGAAATGAGCCATCTTAGAAAACCTATCAACAATCACATAAATGCTATCATGACCACCCCTAGATCGCGGCAACCCCATCACAAAATCCATCGAGATATCTACCCAAAGACTAGTAGGAATGGGTAAGGGAGTATACAAACCATGATTATTAGACCTAGACTTAGCTCTTTTACACTCAAAACATGCTCCACATATTCTCTCGACATCTCGCCTCATCTTAGGCCAATGGAAATGTTCTCCTAATATAGCTAAAATCTTGTCTACCCCAAAGTGTCCCATCAAGCCCCCACAATGCGCCTCACGCACCAACAACTCTTGCCACGAGGACTCGGGTATACAAACTCTCCCCTTCTTAAAAAGGTACCCATCATTCCACTGATACTTCTCAATCCGCTGCCCACTAGTAATAGCATCATACACACTCTTAAGTTTAGGGTCATGCTCATACATAGACTTAATACTCTCAAAGCCCATCAACCTAGATGCAAACGTGATAGCCAAAGCAAACTTCCTAGATAGTGTGTCAGCTACTACATTCTCCTTTCTTTTCTTGTAATGAATCACGTAAGGGAAACTCTCAATGAACTCTACCTACTTGGCATGTCGTTTATTTAGTTTCTCTTGACCCCTAAGATGTTTGAGGGACTCATGATCACTCCTAATTACGAATTCCTTAAGCCATAGGTAATGTTGCTAATGAGCTAAAGCTCTTACGAGGGCATACAACTCTTTGTCGTACGTAGACTAATTCAAGGTAGCCCCCTTCAACTTCTCACTAAAATAGGCAATAGGCTTTCCATCTTGCATAAGAACACCTCCAATTCCCACCCCTGAGGCGTCACACTCAATTTCAAACGCCTTACTAAAATCAGGTAATTGTAACAGCGGGGCAAAACTAAGCCTACGTTTCAACTCTTGGAAAGCACCCTCTTGCGGCTCCCCCCATACAAAAGGCGTGTCTTTTCTCACCAACTCCGTGAGTGGTGCTACTATGGTGATAAAGTCTTTAACAAAGAGCCTGTAGAAACTAGCTAGTCCATGGGAACTTCTAACATGTGAAACAGTAGTAGGAGTAGGCCAGTCTCTAATAGCTTCTACCTTATATTCATCTACTTCAACACCATTAACACTTACAACAAATCCAAGAAATACAACTTTCTCCACACAAAAGGCACACTTCTTGTAATTAACATATAACTTTTCGGCTCTTAGTACTTCAAACACTTGCCTTAAGTGATCAACATGGTCATCTAAACTTCTACTATAAATCAGGATATCATCAAAGTAGACAACCACAAACTTATTAAGAAACGATTTAAGCACATGATTCATTAATCGCACGAACGTACTAGGTGCATTGGAGAGTCCAAAAGGCATCACCAACCATTCATATAGACCAAACTTGGTCTTGAATGCAGTTTTCCACTCATCACCCGATTTCATACAGATTTGGGGTAACCGGATCTAAGATCAATCTTAGAAAACACACTTGAACCACATAACTCATCTAGCATGTCATCTAACCTAGGGATAGGATGACGATACTTTACCGTTATTTTGTTGACGGCTCGGCAATCAACACCCATCCTCCAGGTGCCGTCTTTCTTTGGAACCAAGATCACGGGTACGACACACGGACTTAGACTCTCTTGAACTAGCCCCTTCGTCAATAGCTCATCCACTTGTCATTGCAACTCCTTAGCATCCTGTGGATTGCTTCGTTATGCGGGTTTGTTCGGAATTTGTGACCCCGGAACAGAGTCAATTTGGGTTTCTATCCCCCTCAATGGAGGTAGTCCACTCGGCATCTGCCCGGGAAACATGTCCATATATTCCTGCAAAACATCATTAACAACACTAGGCAAGGGGTGAACGTTAGTAGAAACTTCATCGTCACACTCAACCTCACAAAATGTTCAGGTCTTAAGGTAGAACCGCAATTAGTTCCTTCCTCGGCATTCTTCCAAGTACCAGCGGTTCTTTCAAGGTTCTCCACTCGGATACTAAGTGCCTTTACTTCAGCCCATAGCTCGGCTAAAGTAATGTTGGTCACAACCTTTTCTCCTTTCGTAGCCATGTACCTGCAAAAGAAACAGGACTAGAGAATGTGTTAAGGTTAGTAAAAAATACTCTCTCTCACTTTTTGAATGACTCTCGGGTTCACTCAAATTTTCGGGTAGGATTTCACACTTATCTTCAAATTGGCTTCCTCTAATTGACCAAGTTCCTTAGCGACCTTTCAAGTTCACAAGTTCAATAGTTTTCTTCGGGGTGAGTGAAGTTATGTGACTCAATAGGCGGACAACTTGTTAAGTGAGCATAAGAAGCCAAGAATTATCTACGAAAGTGGAAATTCTGAGTTTTAGCACGAGGTCCTACAAGCTCAAAGATTAATAATTACTTAAGTAGGAAATTACCTAAGAATTACTAATTTGAAGTAGTGAAATTAAGAAAGAATTTCGAAATTAGTGGAAGGGGGAAGTTTTAGAAGCTTTCCCACTTTAGTTTGGAGAAGACCAATCCCTTCTCCCTAGCCCTTTAGGAATTAGGCCTCCCTCCCTTTCCTTTTCCAACCAATTTTCGTCCCCCTTCTCCTTGTCCAACTAGGTTTTCAACTTCTTGAAACTTCTCCCTTTTGGATTGGGAGTTGTTTCCTTCTTGGACTAGAATTAGGGTTTCCTATTCTCCTCCTTTCTCCTTCCCAAATTCGGCCTCCCTTACACCTTTAGGCCCTCTTCCACGTTTTCAACAATACCTTTTCAAGAACAACAAATTAAAGTTTAAGAACTTCAAGAATTTAAGGCAATCTTGTTAAGAACGTTTGAAGATTCAAGAACCTCTTCAAGAGCTTCAATTTTAACTCCAAGAACTTCAAGATTTTCAAGATTCAATCGTGCACCTTCAAGAATTTCAACTAGAGTTTCAAGATTTCAAGATTATCGGTTTCTAACGATCAAGAACTTCAAGAATCGGTTCAAGAACGTTTCTTTAACAATCAATCTTCAAGACTTCAATCCCTAGATGATTTAACAACTTTAATCAACTGTCAACTTTTGATTTTTTTATCACATTTTTTTAAATCAAAAACGAAATTTAAGAATTAGAACCTAAAACTAAGACACGAAGAACAGGATTGGGATTGTAGAAACAAACCCGTTCCAAGCTCTGATACCAACTGATGCAATATTAAACGCGAAAACAAGAAAACAAAAGATAGGAGCAAGACGCTCTATGAATTATCAAGACAATAAGTAGGAACTAGTCTACTTACCTTCTTGATGAAATCAAGGAGTACCTATGCTATACGAACGACGCTCAAGATAACGATGATCTTGCAAATTGTTCGATCAAACAAAGAAACAAGTTCAATTTTGAATCACACCAAAATTGGACAAGTTAAAGTCACACGTTGGAAGCACAAAGGCTTGGCCGAAATTTCTTTGTAAAATTGATGTAAAGTTCTAAAATAATGAAGTGTTTAGGCTTATATAGAATGAGCCTTTACCTAAATCAAATAGGAAAAGAATAACTAGTAACCTAAATCAACGAGGAAACAAATAACTAACAAAAAGGCCACAATTTGGCTAAGTTTAAGAAGTAGTCATGCAGCAATCCAAAACAAGCAAGAATTAATGTCTTCCATAACTACACAATAATCTCAACACAGTAACAACATCACAGCCAAACGCTTGGCTCTTCGTCACCATCAAATTTGCATCATGAAGCTCTTTAGCTTGACTTTTCGTGAATGGTCTTGAAGGTTTAAACGTATCATGATCAGGTTGACCTGCATCAGGATGAAATGCTGTGCTATGACTTATTTGAGTCCCCATTCCTTTTTGGAAGGACCTACAAAAATAATCTGCAAATTGAGCACCTCTATATGAGATAATAGATATGGGGACATCATGAAGTCCTATTATCTCCTTAATGTAAAGCTTTGCATAATCCTCTGTTGAACTCCTGACAGACAGAAAATAGGTTGATTTTGTAAGTCTATCAACAACCACATGTATAGAATCGAATTTACGCCGGGTACGAGGTAAGTCTATGATGAAATCCATATTAATTACATCCCATTTCCAAGTCTGAATCTCTATAGACTGCAATAATCCATCGGGTTTTTGATGCTCAATCTTAACCTGCTGACAATTAGGGCACTGAGCAACAAACTCTGTCATATCCTTTTTCATTTCATACCACCAATATATTTCCCTGATATCATGATACATCTTTACTGCTCCTGGATGGACAAAATAACGAGAATAGTGAGTCTCTCCAATAATCTGGCGGCGCAGCCCTGCAATATTAGGGACACATAATCATTCTCGATATCTAAGTACCCTATCTCCTGTAATCTCAAATGGTGTCTTTTCCTTCTGAGGGGTTGTACCTCTGTAATGAGCTAACACAGGATTCTCATACTAGCGTTCCTTCACTTTAGTTACTAAAGAGGATGTCACCGTGTCCTGAATAGTAACTCCAGTATCACTCGAATCCAGTAATCGAACTCCAAGACTAGCTAGCTGATGAATCTCTTGGGCTATCTCACTCTTCTCTAGTTGTAAATATGACAGGCTACCCATAGATCTACGGCTGAGGGCGTCGACTACTACATTCGCCTTCCTTGGATGGTATAAAATCTCAACATCATAGTCTTTCAGTAGATCCAACCATCTCCTCTGACGTAAATTCAATTCCTTTTGCTTGAAGATATAGTGAAGGCTCTTATGATCTATATAGATATCAACATGTATACCATACAAATAGCCCTCCACATCTTTAGTGCGTGAATCACCACTGCTAACTCTAAATCGTGGGTCAGGTAATTCTTCTCGTGCTTTCTTAGTTGTCTAGAAGCATAATTTACAAACTTACCATGCTGTATCAATACACAACCCAATGCAACACCCGAAGCATCACAATAGATAGCATAACCATCGGTTCCCTCTAGGAGTGTCAGAACCAGTGCTGAAGTCAATCTGTCCTTTAATGACCGGAAACTCCGCTCACAAGCATCAGTCCACAGACACGTAACTTCCTTCTGAGTCAACTTTGTCTATGGTGCTGAAATGGAAGAAAAGCCCTCTACAAATATCTTATAATAACCTGCCAAATCTAGGAAGCTATGAACCTCCATCGGTGTTGTGACTCTAGGCCAAGACTTCACTGCCTCAATCTTCTATGTATCAACCCGGATACCCTCAACTGAAATAAAATGCCCAAGGAAAGTTACAGAATTCAACCATAATTCACATTTAGAGAATTTTGCATACAACTTCCTTTTTTTGAAGAACTCTGAGCACAGTACGCAAATGATCTGCATGCTCAGCCTCTGAACAGGAATTAACCAATATATCATCGATAAATACAATCACGAATAAATCTAGAAAAGGTTTAAACACACGGTTCGTCAAGTCTATCAATATTGTTGGGGCATTAGTCAAACCGAACGACATAACACGAAACTCAAAGTGCCCATATCTGGTCCTGAATGATGTCTTCGGAATATCTTTCTCTTTAACCCTTACCTGATGGTACCCAGATCTCAAGTCTATCTTCGAGAAACACTTGGCACCCTGCAGCTGATCAAATAAATCACCAATCCTTAGGAGCGGGTACTTATTCTTGATTGTCGCCTTGTTCACCGGCCTGTAATTAATACACATCCGCAAGGAACCATCTTTCTTCCTCACAAATAACATAGGTGCTCCCCACGATGATGTATTAGGTCTGATAAAGCTTTTTTCAAGAAAATCCCTCAGGTTTTCTTTTAACTTTCTCACCTCTACAGGTGCATTCTATAAGGAGGAATAGACATCGGCTGAGTATCTGGTAATATGTCAATAGCAAACTTAATCTCCCGCTCTAGCGGAAGGCCCGGAAGCTCATCAGGAAACTCATTAACCACAAGGATAGATTGAAGGGTCGGTGACTCTACTTTCACATCCTGTTCCCGAACTAAGTGATATATAGCCCTTTCTGATCATCTTCCTTGCCTTGAGATAGGAAATAAACCTACCTCTCAACGATGCATATTACCTTTCCACTCCAAAGCTGCCCCCTTAGAAACTGGAATTGAACCATCTTTCATCTACAATCAATGTTAGCATAACTAGAAGCCAACCAATCTATACCCATTATAACATCAAATTCTACCATATCTATCTCAATTAGGTCTGCTACTGTAGAACGACTATGAACTACTACTATATAATCTCTATAAACCTATCTAGCTACCATTGGATTCCCAACAGGTGTAGACACCTCACAGGTTTAATCAACTCAGGTTCTATCCCAATATGTGGAACGATCAAATCTCCTACCGACAAACTAAAGGTTTTGCACTAGCTGATGGCTGGGCAGGATACCTCGGGTATTGTTGTCTCTGACCACCTCAAAACTCCATAGAAGGGCCTGAATATCTAGTCCTCTTACTCTGGCCCCTTTCATCCTCACGATCGGCCCTCTGCTTCGGGTTACGCTCCTCTAGACCCTGAGCGCATGCCTGAATACGAGAAATATCCATGCCTGGATGAAGTGAGACCGACATGCAATCACTAAGAAGGTGCGGCTCCAATCCCATCATGAACCGGTGAACTCGATCCTCTATATTAGCTACAATAGTGGGAGCATACCTAGCTAAAGAATCAAACTAAAGGTTATACTCCCGAACACTCATATTACCCTGCCGAAGGGTTAAGAACCTATCAACTCTGGCCTGTCTAAGTTTTGGGGGCAAATAATGACGAAGAAAAGCGTCGGTAAACTCTTGCCATACTGCTGGAGGGGCATCCTAACCTCTGGGATATGGGGAAAGGTTACGGTGTTATATACGCACCGCCACCTGATCAGCCTGCGTACATTGATGATTCCGCCCACTGAGGCCGAGATGATATGATGGGATATCTCAGAGGCTTGATGATGCTATGTATGCATATACCTATGCATGATATGGCATTATATGCATATACATGACATTATTAATGTTTCATGATTCACAAAGCTATTTAGACTTACAAATGGGGTCCTTTACTCCATGTTTCTTTTATGTCTCTTATATACTGATTTTCATGCCTTACATACTCGGTACATTATTTGTACTGACGCCCCTATTGCCTGGGGCCTGCGTTTCATGCCCATAGGTGCAGCTACACAGGCTGAAGGGTCCCCTTCTTAGGATCCTTGCTCAGCGAGAGTTGGTGTGCTCTATTTGATCTGGAGCTGCTATTGGGTTTTGGTACGATATTTTTTGTATACATATATGGGTATGATGGGGCCTGGGCCCGTCCTTTATACAATTGTACACTCTATTAGTGGTCTGTGGACAGTCATGTGTAGATATAGTACCAGTATCTTATATTGTTGATTATTATTTAACAAATAAGTATTCATCATTTTCATTAATTCTAAACATTTATTCCCTCTAATATCTAAGTATGTTATTCTAATTTTATCATCTTATACTAAAGTTATCCTGAACATTTCGCTTAGTCACTACCATATTTTTTCGGCTTCAATCATCTACCCTAGCAGCGCCTCAACACTGTGTACTCCCCTTAACACGGCTTCCTTGCCTTTTTCGGTTTCCACCATAGGACGGCATAGCCTGGGCTTGACTATTCTCAGCCTACTAACTCATATGGCAAACTTACTAAAAATGTTCAGCAAAACAATACTATAACATGATTAAACTAGTATAACATTTAAGAGATTATCAGGAATATAGGAGTTTAGTTATTCATAATGATAAATAAACATACCTCTGTAGGTAGATTGTTTGGTGAAGTAGTTGAAGTAGTTTCTGATAAATGCTCCATATATGAACAAGTATTTTATTTCTTAGATATGTTTACAGAGAGTTTTTGAGAACGAAGGGAAAATTGAGTGAAGAGTGTGTGTCCTCTCCTTCTCCTTCTTCTCCTATTTATACAAGAAAAACTATTAACAAAAAGTCCTAAGTGCCCTTCAACTTTACAAATGGACGGTTCTAATTAAAAGTTGAAAAAGAAAAAGTTAACCGTCCTTTTCTTTACATTTGGACGATTGAAAATTAAAGACTAAAAAGCAAAACACTATTCTACTTTTGACTTTATTACATAGTTGTCATTCTTTACGTTTCTTTATGTCTCTTTCCTCTCTTTTCTTTGCAGTCTCCTTTCTTCTTTTTTCTTTGTCTTCTGTCAGTCATCTTTGTCCTCTTTTCTTCTTTTTTCTTTGTTGTCAGCATCTTTCTTCTTTATTTCCTTCTTTATGTCTTTGTCTTCTTTTTTCTTTGCAGACTTCTTTCCTCTTTTTCTTGTCTTCTTTCCTCTTCATTCATTGATTGTGGTAGATGTAGAGTCTTCCAAGGAATTACTCCATGTTAAATTCTGGTATAACATTATCTTCTCCGTTGCATTTCGAACATATGTGATCTGGGTATTTGGGTCCTATGATTTTGCAATATCTCGATAATAAGTCCTCTGAAATAAAATTTTTCTTAATAGCTCTTGTAATTGGTATCTGTTCTGGCTTTAATAGGCTGATAACCCATTGTCGTATATCCTCCATATCTTGCCTTCTGATTTCTTTAGAATGTGAATATATCATAATTTGTTCTCTTGAATAATAAGTCCACATAGGTAGTTCATTCATATAGGTATTTGCTAACTCACTGAGTATTGTAGCTAGTCCAATAAGTCTTTTGTTTGCAAAGAATTCTGGAATCTCTGCCTTAGGTATTTCCGGCTGTATGTCGATTTGTTCTGGTATGATCATTTCTCTCGTAAGTCCAATCTTAATGACTTGTATGATAGGTTTTAGTTCATCATATAATATCTCCGCTTGTGCAGTATAAAATTTTATGTAAAAAAGTGTTCCTTTAGTAATTCTTTGTATGTAGAAATGCTTTGTATAATTCCGTAATAGTAGCTATTTCTTCTCCTGTCGAGGTATATACTGTACTTAGTAATCCATAGTTATAGCAGGTATTTACTAGGTTTGGGTTGGTTCCTGGTAAAGCAATAAGTTTATTGTGTCTTTGTAGGTGTGCTGTAATATAGTCTTTTTCTGGGTTAGTTGTATTCTTGGATCTTGGGTTTAGGTTAAGGAATGTTTGTAATTTGTGCATGTTGTCTATATATGTACGGGATATATGGTTATAGGTTCTCTTGGTTTGGTTTAGGCTTTCGGAATAAGTAGTGGTTTGAGGTTGTATTATAACTGGGTTTTTTGGTATTGTAGTATATGGTTTTTCAAATAATTTATTGAGGTTCTTGTTTTTTGGTTTTATAGGTAACTTCGGTGTAGATGTGCTGCTGCTTGCTGTAGTTCCTGCATCAATACAAACACTATTATGGGTTTTTAGGAGTTTCCCATCGTCTCCTTCTAGTTACGCATGTTTTGAGTCATGCTGCTGACTGCTAGTTGTTTTGTGTAGTTCCGCATGTTTATAGTCATGCTGCTGATGTAATGACTTGTTTTGTACCCCATATTATTTCATTAATTATATTATGTGAAATTAAGTTGAGTAAGTTGCACCCGAAGTAATTCGATAGGAAATGAGACACATGGTCTCTTTTTAAGAAGCTTAAGTCATAAAAGTCAATCGTAGATTGACCTATGAGTTAGAAGGTTCGGATGTGAATTCCGACGACTCGGTTAGCTTCGAGGTAGGATTTATGACTTAGACGAGTGACCGGAATAAGTTTTGGAGACCCCGAACAAAACTAGGCTTGAATCGATGAAGTTCGAATTTCCGGTCGATAGGTGAAATTTTGATCCGGAAGTCGGAATGAAATTCCGAAAGTTGCTGTAGCTTCGTTATGTGATTTAAGACTTGCGTGCAAATTTTCAGACCATTCGGACGTGGTTTGGTCAGATTCGGATCAAAGGATCGATTTAAGAATCCCTGGAGTCCGTAGGTTTGAATCTAATGCAAACNTTGAGCAGAATCTCATTGAACATTCATGTGCTGAATCCCACAAGGATTTCATGAAGAAAGGGAAAAGCCCGTTATGGAAAAATCAAGAGTTTTTGTCAAGCTCCCTTTCAAGAAAAATGAAAACATCAATCCGACAAAAGCCAGTCACTCAGGAATG
Organism: Nicotiana obtusifolia; assembly: GCA_002018475.1. Taxonomy (NCBI): domain Eukaryota; kingdom Viridiplantae; phylum Streptophyta; class Magnoliopsida; order Solanales; family Solanaceae; genus Nicotiana; species Nicotiana obtusifolia. Next base: position 46,021 of record MCJB01049616.1, read on the forward strand.
AATCCAGATCATCTTCAACTTGCAAAGAAAGAATGCGAAGAACTTTGGAATTTGATCTGATAGAGCCGTCGGATTCACAATGGGCATGCGAGGCATTTTATGTCAACAAAAGAGCTGAGCAGACAAGAGGAAAACTCAGGTTAGTTATTAATTACCAGCCACTAAACCATTTCCTCCAAGATGATAAATTTCCCATACCCAATAAACTCACCCTTTTCTCCCACTTAGCCAAGGCCAAATATTTTTCCAAGTTTGATTTAAAATCTGGATTTTGGCAATTGGGAATCCACCCCGAAGAACGACACAAAACAGGATTTTGCATCCCCGATCATCACTTCCAGTGGAAAGTCATGCCCTTCGGTTTGAAAACTGCACCCTCCTATTCCAAAAAGCTATGATAAAAATCTTCCAACCCATCCTCCATACCTCCTTAGTTTACATTGATGATATCCTGTTATTTAGCGAGACATTGGATGAACATGTCAACTTGCTTCGTCAATTTGAGGAACTGGTAACAAAGTACGGAATCATGCTCTCAGCAAAGAAGATGGTTCTTGCTCAAAAGGAGATTGATTTTCTCGGAATGTATTTCGCCCGAGGTGAATATAGTCCAGGACCACATATATGTCAGGAACTACTCAAATTTCCAGATACCAACCTCACAACAAAGCAGATCCAACAGTTATTGGGTGTCATCAATTATGTTAGAGATTTCATCCCAAATATCTCTACATACATTTCACCACTCACAGAAATGCTCAAGAAAAATGCAACATCATGGGGAGAGAAACAGGATGAAGCAGTCAGAAAAATAAAGGAGATATGTAAAAATGTCAGGTCTCTCTACATCCCTTCAGATGGGAAGAAGATACTGCAAACTGATGCCAGCCATGAATATTGGAGTGCTGTTCTATTTGAAGAAAGAAGATGGCCAGCGAAAAAAATATGCGGATACGCCAGTGGAAAGTTTAAGGATGCCGAGCAACATTATCATTCCACCTTCAAGGAAATTCTTGCAGTAAAGAATGGAATCAAGAAATTCAATTTCTTCCTTATCCATACAGAATTTCTAGTGGAAATGGATATGAAGGCTTTCCCAAAAATGATCCAGATAAATTCAAAAATTATCCCCAATCCTCAGATTCTCAGATGGGCTCAGTGGTTCTCTCCATACAAGTTTCAAGTTAAGCACCTGAAAGGAAAGGATAATATTCTCGCAGATTCTATCCCGACCGGAGGAATTCTCAAAAAGATTTTCCCCAGCAAAACTTAAGCCAAACAGCCACATCTTTATGTTTTCACCGGGAACTAGTTCATTGAAGCCGACAGATCATCCACCGGAGCTGTTCAACCTCATGGATCCCTTTGATCCATCAATTATTATGGAAAGAAGACCTTATTATGAGCTTCAAGTTTTCCGGCAATATGGAGGATCCATTCTCAAGCCTTATGGTGTCAATCCAGAATATCCATTATGCCATATATTCATAGCTCAAGCCAATGATTTTCCACGAGAATTATTATGGTTTTTCTGGTACCTATGCCATCAGTATTATATTTTCATGGAATTCAAATGCAACGTCTTCAAGGATTTTGATGCCATTGCACCAGCGCTTAGAATATTTTTATTATGGTTCAAGCCTAGAAGATATTGGATTAAATGTTTCAATGATTCCTACGCAGCAAAAATATTCATGTTTCATAGGCCAGTGAAGATCATTAATGGAAAAGTCCAGGCGCAAGCAGATGCATCATTCTGGTGGAAATTTCCCGTGTCCATTTTATCCATGGAAGAAGAATATAGCGAGGCACAAAGAATCATTTTCCAGCAAAATAGGTGCATCCCAAAAGAGATATGGCCAAAAGAATGGGCAAGCTGGAATTATACCAGTACCCATCCTCACTGGGAAAGAGTCCGGGAAGCAGCAAAAGAATATCAAATACCATATGAAGTCATCCGACAGAAAATCACTAATGATATTTCCAGATTAAGGCTACGGATTACATCTCTCAGTCCGAAGGGAAAGGAACCTATCAGTGAAGAACCGTCAAGTTCCAGACACTATTTCACAAGGTCCTCGAAAAGATGCCTGGAAGACAATTCAGTGATCGATAAAGGATAATTTCCTTAATCCTTGCTAATCCCACCTTAATCCTCCATTACCTATCAAAAAATCCTCAAAAATATCCTACCCATGCCAAAACAAATTCACACATCTTTCCATAACTAGCCGGGCCCTACTTCTTGTTGTTTTCCTACCATAATCATCCAAAAACTCTCAAAACATATCCTACCCATGCCTAGACAAATTTCCACATCTTTCCATGCTATGCGGGCCCCATTTCACCTTGTTTTCACATGCTTTCACATGCCTCCACATGCTTCTTCACATGCAACACGATGCAGTCACATGGCGTCATATGCTTTCACATGCTACACCATGTATATTTCAACCCGTTCACATGCCTTCAAGTGTTTTTAGTGGTTTGCCTAAAGTCCTTCACATGCCAAGAAGGACCCGCTTGTAGATAAGTTTGCCATGTAAGATAGGTTTGCTTTATCTAGAATGTTTGTCTTGTAATAACCTCCTAGTCCTATATAAAGGAGGGCTTGTAGTAGTTGTAGGATCAGGTTGTAATCATCTTGTAATCATCGAAAAATTGCCTTGTAAAAAAATCAGAAAATCATCTTGAAAAACCTTAGAGTCATCCTAGAATTTTCTTGTAGTTTTCATCCACCCTTTGTAAATCCATTGTGATATATATTACATATGAGTTCTTGCTAAATTTCTTTCTTGTTCTTCCTTTCGAATTGATGGAAAGGCCGGTCCATGTATGAAAATAGAGTAAGTGTACTCTTTGAAAGTTAGCTTGTTGTAGTACGGTCCATGTATGAAAATAGAGTAAGTGTACT